>CM076578.1:1524368596-1524632654 GCA_034641835.2 Pinus albicaulis | reverse complement strand
CAATCATGATCCATGATGATCCCATCAGAAATGACATACATACATGTATACATATATATACACCAACATAATCATGATCACAACACAATTGATAGATATAATAAGTTTTAGGTTAAGATAACTTCTTTTATTTGTGCGAAAAATGCACAACGTTGAGAAAAATAGATCCCAACATAGCCAAGGCATTTAACACCTCATATCCACTTTCTTTATCTTTCTGGTTACCTTTCTCATTTTTGTACTTCCACTGTCCATTTACCACAATAGACCCAGCCAGTCCAACCAACTATCATAGTCTTACCTTCTGCTACGCTTACTCATGCCCCGAGATTCACCCACGTCTTACATTACCTGTTGGGGTTTCATTTAGCTCTTACCGAGCTCCATTAACTTTCCTCTTTCCCAACCAATTTCCAAGACTCTTAAACAAAAGGTAAGATCAAGAAACAAACAAGAAGAAACCATGAAAACCAATAACAATACAACACCGCAAACAAAGTGGCATGGCCATGCACTATACACAATCAAGACCACATATAAATCGCAACAATACCAAAATCAAAAGTCTTGCAATAAACACCATGACTCAATCCTCATGGTTCTCAATACTTTCAAAGGAAAGCTTATCTTGATATTTCTTTAAGATTTCATGGCAATCTCTTTTTCCATGCAATCCCTTGCATCATATTGTCATAAACACATAACTGTCAGTGTATAATATAAACATACAATATTACAGTTAGCTTACCTTTTTATGCCATGAAAATTGCCTTGTATTTGAATACATACATATATCATCTCTCAAGGGGCTCCAATCCCTTGACGAATCCAGACCAAACTAGAAACCAATTGTTATACATGTCAAATGCATGTTCATAAATATATCACATGTCCACATAATTCTAGAAAATATTAGGTTTATGAATACTTCATGTATGAAAAGCACTCATTAGTTTGGAATTATGGTTTCCAAGCATAGCCAAAGTAATTCTTACCCAATTCCTTTCTTTTATGATCTACCCTTTTGCAATTGAGTCTTGATTATGTGTTATCACATCACCCATCTATTAGTTATATGTAAGCAATCAACTCATAGTCATCATTCATGATACATAATGCTATAACTATAATCTACTTACACTCAAGTATATAACAACTGTCTCAGCACATATTTGTTAGCACAACCATCTTAAAACAAGATCATTCCCTCATGCAATCTTACAAACGCATATACTCATATCATGCAATTAATCAAACAACCAAACAACTTGCAAACATACCATGCTAAATATATAATCTATATGAAATAATCAAACACTCAAAACAATCAAGCACCAAGTATACGACATAAGAAAACTCATACCTCAATGTATCTTAAGGGAGGCTATCTTGTTTGCACAATCAATCTAGATTAGCACAATATAAATTCACAAAATCTCAACTTAGCATAAATAATATTAGGATATCCATAAAAGTAACCAACTAACATGTTCACATCATAAACTCATAAATAATTGTCAATCATGCATAACAATCACATATCCACAGTCAGCATGGATTAGTACAATACAATATTAAAAATATATCTACTCATACATGAATGCAATAACCCTAATCATCCGCATAAGCAAATCCAAAACAATATTATACATATAACATCAAGGTCTTAATGAAATAACCCTAATCATCAAGCTACTAGCATATAAAAACGACAAGCTATATATCATGCTCATCAACAACATGTAGCCTAATAATAAAGCTAACTATCATACAAAAACCACAAGTTAGCCTATATCATACTCATCAACAACGTATAACATAACTAACATAAAACAACAATATCAATTCATACCACCACAAGTTTCTATCATTCATGACTATCTGACACATGTACATATAACCGCACTAATAAACTATAATCTATAATGTATGTAACCATAACATCAATAGAATGAAAGGAATACTCATAATCATAATGCATATAACAATCCTTAACCTACATTCCTACATACCCAACATCCAAACCTATATGACAACATGCTCTTGCGTCAAATTCCAATGCTGCAACTTCACTTTGATTGTATGCATCTCCTACTCTATCTTAGTCAACACATTAGCATCATAACATACCAATAGCAACATGATGACCTAATTGCATACAATGAACTTATGCATAACAAAATTCACCAAACCAATGAAAAATTGACCATATGCACCCACTTAACATGTATAACCAATCATGAATGACCAATGCATGTCCCATATATAGCATCACATAAGAAAGCATACACGGACAACACATAATCATGACCAGTATGTGACCTACCATAAAGAAGAAATGCATACACAACATGTGGCAACATGTAAGGAAGCTTGAAAGAAAAATACATAAGCAAGAACCACACATAACTAGTCATACACTCATGAAAACATGTTGAAAACAACACCATCAGCCCTTCCATGGAGACACCACTGCCACCATGGCCAACAAAACATGGATGCAACAAACAAATACACCATATGCATGAGAAAAACATATGCAACCTACATAAAAGCATGACCAACACACCGCCCATCTAGTCCAAGTGTTGAACCATGCTCTGTTACCACTATGTAACACCCTCTTCCCACATACACCCAAGTAACCGACCAACTGGGGTAAACATGTGACGAGAGGCTACTAATATAAGATTAAACTGCCTAGATGACCTTAAGGAAGTGGAACTGATGGAAGCAAGATAAACACGCCTTACACAACATCAAAAACATCCTAAGAAGGTAACACAACCTTCCATGCCCCTGAGCATTGAGGGGGACTAACTTTTTGACCAATTTGATCCTTAGCCACGAGCATGCCAAGGAAAGGTAGTGGCCAGGGCCCGGTTTGGTCAGTTCTGTGCCTTCAACTCTGGGATTTGTGCCACCTTTTTAGCCCCAGAGCCTAGGTCACTACCTAGAACTTCATGAAACTTTAGGGGTTGATGAATCATATTTAAAAAAAAGGTACAAAGGAAATCACATCATCAAGAAGTCATCTAGACCCCTCCTAGCCATGACATGAATTCCGTCAAACATTTCACAAACATTGCATCATTAGGTATACACAATATATTTAAACATGGGGGTCTAATACTTATCTAAGAATAGCTAAGAAGCATTTCTCCCATACATTATAAGCTACAATAAAATATATTTAACAAAATATACATTGTACATTCATTTACAAGTAAAAACATGGATAGAGCCATACATCATCACTGATAAAATACATTCTTATGACCAACATAATAAAAATATAAATACCATGGATACAACAACAATATAATCCTTATAATAACCAGTGAAATTTTATATCAAATACCAAATGAATGAGATTCTCATTAATGGGTTTAAAAACCAACCAAAGATGGGACTTCCATCTTCCACACGACCATAGATTGGTTGAGCCAAATCTCTCTTTAGCCAATCACCCACGTGCAATATTCCAAGCATGAATGTGGGACTCAAACTGAAAAAACAACCAGGGCATCCCGATGCTAAACCACCTCACCCTCATTAATCATAAACTAGGATTTACCGTGATCTACACCCAATCACTAGGTCAACACAAGCATGGATATCACTAGATTCTCTCCCCTAAACCATGACAAATTTTCTTGTCTCCTAGTCTCTTAGGCTTTACCGTAATCCACATTCTAAATCAGGGGTCACTAGGCCCTAAACCGAGACATAATCTCTGGTCTTTACAGTATATCCCAAACCCAGGATTCCTAGGCCTGAATGGAGAGAAAACCACCTCTCAGGCTTTACCGCAATCCAAAACCAGATTACCAGGCCCTAAACTAAGTAAAACCACCTCTAGGCTTTACCGTATATCCCATCATTCACCAGTTGAGGGTTCCTAGGCCCACAAAGGAAACACATTATCCTACTTTACCGCAACCCACAGTCTAGTTAAGGAGTTAGAAGGCTAGGTGTTATATCAATTCGGAGATCCACTCCACTCATCTTCAAATCCATTCGGTAATACAACTAAACCAAAACATGAGAACTCAATAACACCATGGCTATTTGGAAATGGCAAGGCTAGGCAAAAAACACTGTCACACCTGGAAAAACCCATGCCAAGGCATAAATGAACCACATGCAATACGTTGCATGCCAAATCTAGGAAGGAAAATAGACATGCAAATCGATAACTACCAAGAATCCTGTTGTAGCTACTTGATTCCTACTCCTCCTTGCTTGCTTCCTCTTTTTTCCTTCTTTCTTTCCTTTCTTGCTCCAATTCCAAAGTGCTCCAAAAACTATAAGTGTCCAAGAGTGACAGGGAATAATGAAAGAGCTCCAAAAATGTGATTAAATTCTTGCCAACTGATCCTCATAAGAATTTTTATTAACACGGCCTCTATTATATTCATTTTCAATTATTTTCCTTCATTTTCCTCCTCACATGCAACCTATGACCTTTCGTCTCCCTTTTCTCCTAATTTCCATTATTTTCATAAATAAATGTGCCAAAAATATCATTTTTCCTTTCCAAAGCTTTGGCCATTGCCTTTTCTAATTTCCTTAGCCATATTAACCGAAATGAACACCCACTAGAATGTTTTTCCCAACATTCAAATTGGAATAAGTGTCTCATCAACCATAGTTATTATTTTTAACTTTATTACATGGAATTTTCATTAGGGTTGTTACAAGAAAAAATGGAGAAGAAAATAGGAAGGGGGTTTTGTTACAGTTGTGATAGAAAATACACTAAAGGTCATAAGTGTGCTGAGAAGAAATGAATATTACCATATTGTGTAAGGCATTGGCAGGAATTACCACTCCTCAAACTCTCAGGATACAAGGATATATCAAGAATAAAAATCTAACAATCTTGATTGATTCAGGTAGTACCCATAATTTTATTCATTGTAAGATAAACAAGGAATTGAATTGCTTCCCATATCCAACACTAGAGTATCATGTGATGGTTACAAATGGAGGCACTATAAATTTCTCTAGAAAGTGCCACAATTTTGAGCTAACCATGGGGGAATATGTATTGAATAGTCCAATTATTTCCATTCCATTGGGTGGTGGTGATGTTGTATTAGGATTCCAATCGTTACAATCTTTGGGGACGATAAATTTTAATTTTCAAGAACTTTTCTTGAATTTTTTTTAGGAAGGAAAATCAGTTGAATTAAGGGGTGTTGTAGGGAATCCAAGAAAGGTGATAAACTCTAATGGCATGAAAAATATTCTTAAGAAATAACAATGGGGTGTAATTGCATAGTTATTCCCACTAGAGTTTCAAACATCGAAATCATCTATTTCTCCATATCTCTGAAAAGTCTTGGACAATCATTCTAGTGTATTTTAGACTCCCAGAGGCCTCCCAATAATTCCTGATCATAATCATGCTATTCATTTGATTCCAAGAAGTGTTCCTCAAACATGAGACCTTACATATATCCCTATGCCCAAAAGAGTGATATTGAATGTATGGTTTCAGAAATTCTAGAGGCCCATATAATTAAACCTATTCAAAGTTCTTTCTATGCTCGAGTAGGTTTGGTGCACAAGAAGGATGGATCATGGTGTATGTGTCCGGATTATAGAGACCTCAAGAAGCTCACTACTAAAGATACATTTCATATTCCTGTCATTGATGAATTGTTGGATGAATTACATGGATCAATTTACTTCACCAAGTTGGATCTTCGTTGAGGATATCATCAAATTAGAATGAAGCCTGAAGACATTATGAAAAAAACATTCAGAAATCATGAGGGTCATTATGAATTTTTGGTCATGCCTTTTGGCCTTGCTAATGCACCTTCCACATTTCAAGATTTGATGAATTCCATTTTCAAACTCTTCCTTATAAAATTTGAGTTAGTGTTTTTTTGATGATATACTAATCTAAATCAAGTCTTGGAAGGATCATGTTCAACATGTTGATAGGGTGCTCAAACTCTTGGAGGAGAAACAATTACATGAAAAAATCTCCAAATGTTTTTTTGGAGTATAAGAGGTGGAATATTTGAGTCATATTGTATCTCATGAGGGTGTTAAGGTAGACCCAAACAAAATTAGAGTAATTAAGGAATGGAAAATCCCCACCAACATAGAGCATCTTCCAGGATTTCTCGGGTTCACAGGGTACTATCCCAAGTTTATTAAGAATTACGGGACAATAGTAGCACCTCTAACAACATTACTGAAGAAAGATGCATTTTCTTGGACTCTAGAAGCTACTAAGTCCTTTAAACATATCTAAGAGGTAATGTTCCAAACACTGGACTTAGCTACCTCAAACTTCACAAAAACATTTATTGTATAATGTGATTCCTCAAGAAATGGAATTGGTGATTTTTTAATGCAAGAAGGAAGACCCACTTCTTTTGAAAGTTATCCAATCAAAGGAAAGTATTTACACAAACCTATTTATGAGAAGGAAATGTTGTAAATATTACATGTGCTAAAGCAATGTGGACCTTACCTAATGTGAAGATACTTCAAGGTAAAAATATATCTTGATAGTCTTAAATACTTTTTGGAACAAATATTATCTTCAAAAGAGCAAAAAAAATCGGTCACAAATATGTTGGGTTATGAATTTGAAATCATCTACAAAAAGGGGTAGCAATTTGTTGTTGCAAATGCACTCTCAAGAATGGATGAGGATGTGGAAACATTGCTTTGTGCCATTTCTATTATCCAACATGATTAGATAATTGAAGCAAGGAATGAATGGAATAATGATGAAGAGGTGTGGAAACTCATTCAAAATCCCAGTACATCTGATACATTTAGCTGGAAAAAGGGACTCATTATGGTACAAATATCACTTATACCTTTGTAATAATTCCCAACTCAAGAAAATTATTCTTTTGGAATTGCACACAATACCCTTAGGAGGGAACTCAGGATATTTAAAAACTTACCACAAGGTCAAGAAGGAACTTTTTTGGGATGACCTTAAATATGATATTCAAAAGTTTGTCGTAGAATGTTTAGTTTTCCAACAAAATAAATTTGATACAATTAAAACCCTCGGTTTGTTATAAGCTTTAGTCATTCCATGTCAGTGTTGGGAGGAGGTCTCAATGGATTTTATCACAAGTTTACCCAAGTCTGAAGGAAATAATGGCATCATGGTGGTAGTTGATATAATTACCAAGTATGCACACTTGTGTGCATTAACTCATCCTTCTAAAGTAAGTGCAGATGCTACTGCATTTATGGAAATAATTCAAAAGCTACATGGAAACCCAAATATTATTGTAAGTGACAGAGATCCCATTTCCACTGGAAATATTTGGATAAAATTATTTTCTTGTCTTGTTACTTAATTAGCTCATAGAACATCTTATCATCCTCAATCTGACAGGAAAAATAAGATAGTGAACCACTATTTGAAGGACATCTTTATTTCATTTTATCTGATAAACAAACACAATGGGTCAAGTGGTTACCTCTAGCTAAATGGTGGTATAACACGTCTTTCCATACTGCAGCAAAAAATTACCCCATTTATGGCACTTTATGGATATCATCCACCATCCATCACATCATCCTTAAGAGAAAATTCTAAGGCTCAAGGAGTGGAAGATCACATCAAGCATCAACAACAAGTTCTCCAACTCTTAAAATATAACCTTAATCTGGTGCAAAATCGAATGAAACAATAAGCAAGTTAACATCAAAATGAAATAGGTTTTGATGTAGGTGACTGTGTATTTTTCCAGCTACAACCATATAAGCAAAGGTCCCTCAAGCATGCTAGGAAGGATAATAAATTATCACCCAAGTACTCATATCGTCCTTACAAGATGTTGCAAAATATTGGTACTATGGCATACAAATTGGAGCTACTTGCGTCTTCCGGAGTACACCCAGTTTTCCATGTTTCATGCTTAAAGAAGGTTAGTAGTGACAAGATCCTAGTTCAAACAATGTTTCTAGAATGTGACAAATAAGGAAAAATCATATTTGAGCCTGACACAGCCACAGAAACAAGAACCTGAGAACTACGAAATCAATTAATTTCGGAGTATCTCATAAGTGGAAGAAATTACCCGCTCAAGATTCCACAGGGGAGGCATTAGGGGAATTTTGAAGTCTAAAATGGGCCTCCTAAGGAAATTATAAAATAATAGTGGAAATAATAAAATAAGATTAGATTGCATCATCATATTTTAGAGTGAAAAAATAAAAAAGTACTTTTTCTTTTTTCTTTTTTCACTCGTATTTTCAACTTATCTCCCTATGGGTTTACTCCAATTTCGAGTGGGATCACTCATTGGATGAAAATTTTGATTCTTCATCTAATGAGTACCCATGTTGCATACTTTCGATGGACTGTGATACACTAAAAATGAGAAATACATGAAAAACAATAGTTGCAATCACATTTTTTCATGTATTTATCATTTTTCGTGTATCAAAGTCCATCGAAAGTATCCAACATGGATGCTCCTTGGATAAGGAATTACATTTTTCATCCAAAAAGAAATCCCACTCAAAATTTGAGTAAAACCTTTGGGAGATAAGTTGAAAATAAAAGTTGAAAAAAATGTTTTATTATTTTATTATTTTTTAATTATCTTACTTGTTTACCCAAAAAATGGTGAATCATCCCCCATGGTTGACATCATCATCTTGAATCCTATTGGTTATTATAAAGTTTATTTTGGTTGTACATTTTTCTTAGGAGGCCCATTTTAGACTTCAAAAGTTCTCAAATGGATGAGAATTTTATACGGAAGCATCTCTAACTACTGAAGCATTGAGGACAACACTTTTTTGAAGGAGAGGGTCATGTTAGGTCTCTATAATACTAGTGTATCCCCCTTATTTTTATTTTCATTGTCAGTATAGCCCCCTATTGTTATTGTTGTGTCCATGTATCCTCCATGTTGTTATTGTTGTACCCCATAGAAGTTCATTATTGTTATTATTGTGCCCTTACATTAATATTTTTATGTACGCTCTCATTATATTGTGGCCCCTTAGACTCCTATATATACCAAGGAGGTTTTATCATTTGTATCATCCAAGAATTATTCATTTATGTAGTATAAATGAGGTTTCCCCTCAAAGAGGATTATTTTTAAGTCGTTGATCTATCTTTCTTCTATTTTGTGAGTTGTTACATAACACAATTTAATTTGATACAATGGATGTCGTATTTTGTAACTCAACCCTAATTCAACAATAACAATGATCGTTTTCATAAATAATGGATTCCAATTTAGAAAAATGATGATCCTTTTGAAAAATCATAGAAAAGTAGAATATGTACATCTCCTAAACTATACAACAAATAAATTTGAAGCATATTCTAAAATTTTCCGCAACACATACATTTATACAAGTATGCAGAGAACCGAAAAAAGTTGTCGAATGAGATGCATTAACTACTCACTTCTTGGCCTTAAAATTTGTCCAATTTCATGCCAAAAAGAGTGGCCCATCATAAAATTACAATCCATTCTCGGTAACAGGCTTCATCAACAGACATTAATTCTATGTATCAAAATGCATATGACTCAACTTTTGTTTATGGTTATGGATCAAAATATTCAAGGTTCTTCATCCTTTTTTGCTGGAAATCTAGACATGATGTAGAAATTCCCACCATGGTTGTAAAAGGAGAAATGGAAACAAGTAGCCCAAGTTCTCACTCGTCCATAAATTCTCCTAATAATCATGCAACCCTTTGCCCAGAGTTCTATGTGATTTCTCTATTATGGAAACCCTTTTCCCAGAGTTCTATGTGATTTCTCTATTATGGAAACCCTTTGCCCAAAGTTCTATGTGATTTCTCTATTATGGAAACCCTTTGCCCAGAGTTCTATGTGATTTCTCTATTATGGAAAATATGTATGCGTACTTTGGATCTCATGTGTTTCGTAGTGATGCTTATATAACACATGAAAATACGAAATGCATCCATGAGTATCATTATCATTGGGTTTCACCTATGTGTATTAATATTCGAAATAGTTAAATGTTCCTTAACCATTTCTTAAAGCTAAGAAATTGTATTTACTCTCAATTAAACATTATCATTCGAATTAGAACAAGTTTCAAAGTTACCATTGCTACTCCTAGTTAGGTCAAATCCATTCTAGGAAGAAATTGCAATGGCGAATAAATTTTGTGTGGGAGGAGTGGTAACCTTGCGTTCAAAAACCTTTATCATTGATTCTGTTATGCTATTAGAGTCGTAGGGTTGGCGTTCATGTGTAGGTTGGTGCAATCAAACCATACTATGGCCGCACTCCCATGGTGAAAGGAACTTTGAGAGTAATGATAGGACGATGGTTGACCATGTTAGTAACCTATGGGTTGTTAAAACTATTTGCAACTGTATTAGAATAGTATTTTGACTTGTGCATGACTATTTCCATATTTATAGTTTACATGGTACAATAAAGCATAGTTACCAAATACGTTCGAATTGGAAAAAAAATATCCAGATATTTGATAATTCAATTTGTACATTGGACTATTACATAAAAATTGGGGTCGGCCCATGGTAGATAATGAACTAACATGCAATCGGTAGTTAGTGTGGTAAGTGTAGTCTCTTCCAAGGGTGGGGGAGGTGCCAACTAGGAAATGGAAATATGCTAAATGGAAACTAATTGTGAAGGGAAATTTCTGAGTTTTAAATTTCAGTTTCTTTAAAGCTTTTAAAAAGGTGAGTTAATGATTTGACCCTAATTGGGAAGGGAAATTTCTAAGTTTTAAATTTCAGTTTCTTTGAAGCTTTTAAAAAGCTAAGTTAATGATTTGACTCTAAATTTTGAAGTTTATAGAATGTAATTGAAATTTAACAAATTTTATAAAAAGTTTTTGATTTTTTAAATATGCTTATATTAAGATTGAATATTTATTTTTAAAATATGTATTAATTGGAAAATATTTTAAATAATATTAGAATTTTCTAATAATATTAGAAATTTGAAAGATTTTTTTTTGAGTTCTCAATATTTAATTTTGGAAAATATATTAAATAAAAAAAGATTTTATATAAGATATGAAACTTGGGAGGATATTTTTTTGAGATTTTAAAAACAAAGAGATTTTGAAGATAACTAATAAATGTGATTGTGTTTTTTTTTAGTAAATTGTAGTTTTAAAATTTTTATCAAAATTATTAACAATTATTTAAATTCTAAAATGCATAGAAAGAATATGAGTAGAAAAAAGTATTGTTGTTAATTATGCCAATAGGTATTGTTGTTAATATATATAGAGGATGTATATTGTCATTTTTTTCCAAATTAAATTTTTTTTGATACAATTTTTTATCGTATCGAATCTGAATTGTGCCAGGATTGTAGTGATTAGCAGTCAACTCTAATTAACTTTTGGAGAACAAGAAGAATGATAGAAGGTGCAGAAGGCGGTGTTGGCAAAGTTATTGAAGGGAATAATTCCTACATCCAAACCTTCTCCAATTGGCAACTTGGCCTTGACATGTTTATCTGTTATACGGTTTTTGGTTCTGAATTCTAATTTTTGGACAATTGGATACTAGTGGAATAACTGTTGAGGGAATTTTCGTTTATTCCTAACAACAAAGAAGAAAACAATTCCTCTTTCTCTTCCACAGAGATTTAACAAAAAAAATTGTGCACACAGAGAGAGATGGATTACAAAACTATTTCATTAAACAAACTATAAGCTGTTACAAAATAAAATTCTTCAAAAATTCCGTTGTTCTAGATTTACAATGCAAAAATTTCTTTTGTTGACTGCTACCAAAACGTAGTGCTCCTTATGCTTTCTGTCTTTTCTGCCTTCGGGCATACATTACATATTACAACATTCCACTTTGCTGTCTATATATATATATATATATATAACCCAAATTTTTAAAACTAAAACTATGTCACGGCAAATAAAACATTAAAAACATCAACCAAAGTTTAACAACCTTATAAAACTTCATTGCGATGATTTCAAAAAAAAATATTCAAAACGTTTAGTTTTGATGGAGTGCGTAGAAGCCTTCTCGCCAGTTTATTTGCCCCACAGAACTCCTTTGATTGTTCCGAAGGAGGGATGATGTCACCTCCTCTAGTGGGTTGAATTTGACCCTCGTAACTCATGTTGGATGTCGTCAGAATGTTTGATTCAAATTAAATGACGCGATGGGTAATGTATGGTTGGTGCAGGGTTTAAAGGTGATAGGTGTTGCGGATAAGAGCGTGGGGTTGCGTGCTGGGTTGCGTGGTCAAACCACAACATTTTAATGTATAAAAGTATGACTATGGCCTTTGAACAAAATATGGGTTTGCAGGCATATTAAACATGGAATTCATTTCGCGGTGGAGTGTAGAGAACAATTAAGAAATTTTGCTGCAGTGTCCTTCATAAGTTCACATTAGAATTGAAATCTCGTCTTTCTTCTGCTCTGTTGCAGTTGGAATTAATTTCCAACACTTGCCCTTAGTTACAACTTCTAATTTCTTGCATACCCAGACATTTTCTGAGATAGTTAAAACTCTTCTGCCCCAATAGTTTTGTTAATATATCAGCAAATTTCTCTTCTGTTCTGCAATTCTTCAAAACTTTTTCACCATTTCTCACTAAGTCTCTAATGTAGTGATACTTTACATCAATGTGTTTTGTTCTTTTATGAAACACTGAATTCTTGGATAAAGTTATAGCTGAGCTATTATCACAATAAACTGTTATGCCTTTTACCTGTTCATGACACAATCTTCTCAACATTCTCCTCATCCAAACTGCTTGACATGTTGCTGCTATAGCTGCCACATACTCTGCCTCTGCTGTTGATAAAGCCACAATTGGTTTTTTCTTAGAAGCCCATGAAATGGCACGTGGTCCCATATGAAAAACATATCCAGAGGTGATTTTTATGTCATCTATACTTCCAGCCCAATCACTGTCAGTATATCCAATTAATTCAAAATTTTCTGAAGTGGTGTATAAAATTCCATACCTCTTTGTTCCTTTCACATACCTCAGAATTATTTTTGTTGCTTGCCAATGTGCCTCCTTTGGCCTTTCCATAAATCTAGAAATTAAACTCACAACATGCATAATATCTAGCCTAGTTGCAGTCAAATACATAAGGCTGCCAACTATGCTCTTATACAAACTTGGATCAACATCCTTGATGATGTCTTGTTTGCTTAATTTCAATCCCATCACTGTAGGAGTAATTTTTGCCTTGTAATCCTACATGTTAAATCTTTCCAAAACTTCTTTAACATACTTTTCTTGAGAAATAAAAATTTTATTTTCATTTTTCTCTACTTTTATTCCTAAGAAGTATCTCAACAATTCCATATCAGTCATCTCAAATTCATCCTTCATGACTGTTTTAAAATTATCAATGAGGTAAGCATTATTACTTGTGAATATCACATCATCGACATACAAAAAAACAATGAGCATCTTACCATATTTCTCTTTGATGTATAATTTGGGTTCTCCTTCACATTTTTCAAACCCATTTTCCAGTAGCTAGGCATCTATCCTACTATACAATGCTCTTAGTGCTTGTTTCAGCCCATATAGAGATTTCTTCAATTTTCATACTTTGTTCTCTTGGCCTTCTTTTTCATATCCCAGAGGTTGTTCAACATATACCTCTTCCATCAATACTCCATTTAGGAATGCTAATTTCACATCCATTTGGTAAAATTTCCACTTATGTTGTGCTGCTATGGACAACACTACTCTTATTGTTTCCATTATTGTAACTGGTGCAAAAGTTTCCTCATAGTCTCTTCCTTGTTGCTGCTTGTAGCCTTTGACAACAAGTTTGGCCTTGTGCCTTTCAATCTTACCTTAATCATTGCTTTTGGTTTTATAAACCCATTTCACTCCAATTACTTCTTTGCCTTTTGGGAGATCAACTAATTCCCATGTCTTGTTTTTCCCTATGGAATTTATCTCTTCATCCATAGCATCTATCCATTTCTTATCTTTTACAAATTATTCAAAATGAATAGGATCCTCTACATGACAATATAAATCAAATAAAGAGTTCATACCATATTATTTCTCATAAATTTCATTCAGACTTCTAAATCTGGTTCCTTTTTCACTTGCTAAACTTGTGCTTGTAGAAGCAGTCAAATCTTCTCCTTGTGATGTTCTTGGAGAAGCACTACTATCACTTCTCAAGGGTGTTCTCATACCAGCTTGTGGTGTCCCTTATTTTCCTTGTATTGGTGGAGGTGGTGCTGCTAATGAGGGATGTCTTTCAGCCATTTATTCCTCATCTTCATCATGAGACAAACAACTTTTCACATTCACTGTTTTCTCAATGCTTCCATCCCAAGCTTCTTCTTCAATAAATTGTACATCTCTTGTTATCATAAACTTCTTGGTGGGTGGATTATACAATCTGTATGCTTTGGATTCTTCACTATATCCAACAAATATGCACTTCTCCCCCTTACTATCCAACTTATTACTTAGCTGATATGGAATGTGTGCATAATCCACACAACCAAAAACTCTCATGTGGGTGACAAACTGTTTTATGCCGCTCCACGCTTCTTCAGGGACTTGGTTCATAACGCTCTTTGTTTGGAATCTATTCAAGATATATGTTTCAAAATGTACAGCTTAAGAAAAATATTCATTTGGAAAATGTTTTTCCTTCAACATGCTTCTTACCATGTCCATGATGTTTCTATTTTTCCTTTCAGCAACTCCATTTTTCTATGGTGTATATCTTGTTGTAAATTGTTTATGAATCCCATTTTCTTTGTAAAAACGCAGAAATTCCTTGGAGATATATTCTCCTCCTCTGTCAGTTCTAAGAAATTTTATATGCTGCCCACTTTGATTCTCAACAAGAGCTTTAAAGTGGTAAAACTGTTCAAACACTTCAATTTTTAACTTCAAGAAATAAGCCCATGTTTTTCTTGTGTAATCATCAATAAAGGTCAGCATATAGTGGCTGCCTGTTAATGATGGTGTTTACATTGGTCCACGCAAATCAAAATGGACTATTTATAAGGGTGCCTTTGCCCTTATGCTCTTTCCTAATGGAAAACTTTCTCTATGTTGTTTTCTCAAGATGCAGCCTTCACATAGGATATCTAGCTTTTCGATCAGTGGTAATCCCTTTACCATTCCTTTCCTATGCAACAAATTCAGACCTCCAAAGTTGAGATGTCCAAATCTTAAATGCCATAACCAGTTTTCATCCTTTGCTTCTCTTTGGAATGCCTCTTATGTCACTACTGCAATTGTAGCTCCTTTATTCAAATATGCTCTCATCTTGAGAGGAAACATTCAGTTTCTTGTCATATTCACTTGTGCAATTCTCTGTTTTCTTGGTGGTATGTCCATGATGGTACATACATCATCCTCAAAGAATACATTGTAGCCTTTCTGAATGAGCTATCCAATGCTCAAAAGGTTACACTTCATAAAGGCACATAGTAAACATCTGATATGGTTTTTCTATCTCCTTTCTTTGTTAAAACACTCACTCTGCCTTTTCCCATGACAAAGACTTTACTATTTGTCCCAAATGTTACTTGAGACTTCACATTTTCATCTAACATGGAAAACATAGAAATGTTTCCAGTCATATGGTTGCTACATCCTGAATCTAGAAGCCATATATCTTCATTTTTCTCTTCAGCCAAATTACATGCTAAAAATAAATTCTCTTGACTGAGATTCTCTTTTGTAAAATTAGACTAGGTCTACTACCCATGTCACTCTGTTTCTTCCTACATTCATTGGCATAGTTCCGATACTTCTTAGAGTAATGACATTGGACTTGGGATTTATCATACCTTTTTCCATGTGCTTGATTTTGTCCACCTTGTTGGCTGCTGCCTTGGCTTTGATTCTAACTTTGATTGCTGCCCCTTCCACATGTATTCGCAGGGTTGTTTCTTCCTCTGTTTTGGCTTTTGCCTCTTCCTTTTCCTCTGTAGTTTCCTTTGCCTTGACCACCTCCTCTTCCAAAGGACATTTGGGTCTTGAAGGCATGTTCCAAATATGAAGTTCATCAACAGTGTTATCAATGATGCATGAAGTTCATCAACAGTGTTAGGGTCCTATAATAATAGGGTTCATAAATTTTGAATTGACTTTGATAGTCTTGTAAATATGTACATACCTTGCTTTTTCCAAGTTGTTTTCCCATATTTTGAAAAAAATAAAAAATAATAAAAAATCCAAAAAGAGGGTAAAAAGTCCTAAAAGAAAGATCAAAGGACTTGGAAAAAATATAGACCCCAAAAGAAGAAAAAGGAAATAATACCTGAAAGTGAGCAAATCCAAATGCCACTACTTTTACTTTTACTGCAAGAATAATGATTATGTGCAGAGTGTCAATAAATGCCATAATCCATGATTAGTTAAAATGTTTAATCTTAACTTTTCATGTTTTCAATTTCATGTTTTAGATAGTGAATAAATATTTGTCAAACAGTTTAAACTTGACAAATCAGTAGATAGGTAGAGAATAATGAGGAGCTCAACAGTTTAATCCGAGCCCTAAGATGAAATAAGGTAGATCTAGATAGTTTTATGCTTTGAAAGAAAATGTTTTAAGGTTGCAAGTCTAAATGCACCTACAAAATGAAGAAAAAATGTTAGAAATAACGTTGGGTAGGTAGAAAGCAGTTGAGAAATCATGTAAATAAGAAATCATCAAGAAAAATCACTAATTTCCCCTCCCCTATAGATATTCAATATTTTAAACTTTCAGTCAAAAAGGCTCAGAGCATTTCTCTAACTTTTGTTGGGACCGGACCCAAGGCTTGATGACTGATAAGTTAAAAATATTGATTTCCTACCTTAAACCCTCATTCATCAACATTTACCCTTCATTCATACATCAAAACCCCTTTTTCCTAAGTAAAGACACATTCTTACTTAGTAAAATTGTAACTCTAAAATAATTAACTTCATTCCCTTCAAAATCATTCATAAAACCCTCAAAATACACTTATCCTAAGTATTAGTGAAGTAATATAAAAGATGAGAAATGCTTTATTTTATACTTTACTTAGAGATAATATGTGTTTTGTTTCCTTTTACTATCCCTTTATTTATATTAACATCTAACTTATTGTAGTAAATCCCTAAAACTACACCTACCCATATATATTAAATCCATTATATTTAAAATAACCCCCTTAAACCCACTATTTTAAACTTTAGACCAAAGTAAATATCCCCATGTGCACAAATATATAAAACGCCACCCATTGGTCTAAACCTATCCTTAAATAAATATCCCGCACCATGTAGTTTAAAAAAATGTGTAATGCATTTGATAAAACTATATAATATATAATAAACTTGCCCGCATATGAAAAGTTAAAACATTTCATAAATGTTTTAAATTAAAAAATTATATTTTCCATATAACAATAAACCCCTCCGCCATGTTATATAACGCCTCAGGTTTAAAATTTATTAAAACATAGCTATATAAAGTCTAAAACCATTCCTGCCGCATATGAAAGTCCGGTCCCACTACTCTTACCCCGACGCAGCTTGCAAACTGATCTAGACCGTTTGCTCATGAACTCCAGATCCGACGATTGACCTCCAATATCGCGCATAATAGATGCACTCTCATCCCCATGCCAAAGTTGTGTGAAATGAGTGGTTTCCTAATTCTTTCTCTCCTCCATGTGCCATTCAATCACTGGATCATGTGGGTTGAGTCTAAAACCACTTACCACCGAAACTCCGCGTGATAACCAATCTGGTTTTTAATCCGTTTGAAATACCGAAACTGCTCCTCCCGCCTGATGCGACCTGCATTCAATGTCGGATTAATACAATCGAAATGTCTAATAAACCTTCAGAAATACATTCATTTCATACCCCTTTTGCGCATTTTACCCTCTGCAAAGTTTCCCCGACTGTAAAAACACAGTTTTAAGCCATTTTCCGCCATTTTTACGCTCGAAACCTGCAAACATTTGCCCTGCAACCTTTGAAGACTGCTGAGGAGCTACACATTGCTCCAATCAATTCACTAAAGCCATCAATTCAGCCAAAACCTCAGAAACCATTACGAAGATCAAATACCTGCATACAAAAGGTATTTTGCTCAAATTGGAACCTGCAATCGATTTAAAATACCTGTAAAAAAGAACAAAAACACTTTAGAAATTAAGAAATCGATTAAAATAAACTGCCCAAAAGTCCCAAAAACAGGCCAAACTCTGGCAATTTTTTCCCAAAAACCCTTTTTCTCTGTTGCGCACAATTTTCTGAAGAAATTTGTGATTTTTCACAGTTTAATAGTCTATTTCAAGCTCTGAAAAAGGCCAGAGAACCTCTGCAAGTACCCTAAGCCTCTGTAACCCTTTTCAAAAGAGTTTTTAGCCCAAAATTCCATTAAGAGACTCAAAAAACCCTTGTTTTCTATTTTAAACCTATTCTAAAGCCTCTAAACCTCTTTGACAAGCCTAATTGAACAGAAAACCCAAAAAGAGACTATACTTTGCCAAATTTGCCCAATAAATCCTCTTCTATAGTAAAAATTACTTATGCAAACTGTCTAAACTTGCAGAAGTGGATCAAAATGCATAAAAAACAGAGTGCAAGAAAGCCTGAAGGTTCTAAAGCACCTAAACCTACCTTTACCATGACTTCAAGCATTGCTATTGTTGTCAATCCATTACAACCACCTGTTGTTGATATTGAACACATTCCCCCAGCTGATACTGATTATAAAATATCTGATCCCATTGTTGAATTAAACCTGTTAGGTATCAATAACTGGTGCTATGAGAAATATTTAGATGATCAAGAAGAAGTCCATATTTTGGAATCCAATTTGCCCAAATATGTTGTCCCATTAACTCACCCATGTCAGGAGATTATCAGATTGTGTCAGTAGTACTATGTTCTAGAGCAAAGAGCCATTGTAAATTCTAATAAAGAAGTCCTTTTTACCATCATTGCAGAATCAATTAACCAAATGTTGCAACTTCAACCTGACCCCCAATCAGTCCCTTTGTGATACAGGAGCAGCGGGAACTTAGCCAACAATGTGATGTTTTGGTCACATGTTGTGGCTAATTCAACGAAAACATTAATAGTAGTATATTTAATTATTATATTATTATTTTTATTTATTATGCGTATTGTTGGTTTGTTTATATGTTTAAATAAATTAGGAATAAAATTAGTAGTTGGTTTCTTTCCCTGCGTGGATATAGAACCAGCATAGGGATAAGCACTTAAAAATAGGAAGGTATTGATTTGTTGAGAGAATTCGAGAAGATATCTATTCTAAGAGGAGCAATTTCATATCTCCAGTATAAATAATAGGAAGTAGTAAGGGAACACCAAGATTTCCAGTATGTAAATTAAAAACGCAAAGGACAATCAATGAATTATTCAGTCCATGCGTCAGTAATGAAACTTTGGTTGGTCTGGTGTGGTTTATTTTATTATTAACAGCTGCATATTATATATGTATATGTGTAAATGGTTGAATGCAGGGATAGTGTACATTGGGAAGGCGCTTGGAGTGGAAGCAGTCTCCAATCGCTCGAGTTATAAACGGAGGCTGGAGTTAGAAGTATGAAGGATGGATGAAAATTGTAGCAGACCCATTAAGGGAGCAACAAGCAATTAACGCAGTTTTAACACCAGCAAGATGTATTAATCAGATGCATGGGTTGCCGACGTTCAGTGGATGACCATGAAGCAAAGAAATACAATGATGAACTACTTCTCCAGAAACTGTAACGTAAGGTTGGTCACGTTGAGTCAAGTTTAGAAATAGTCAAATCATTTTGGGTTAGCAAAGATCATATTTAGACTATGTAGATGTTTATGATGGGATCGATTGCTATGTGTGATCCTGTACTGAATTGAGTAGATCGTGGTTCAATTCACAAGTCAACATTTCATTCTGGTCATGAGTATTTGGAGGAACGATAACATTTGTTGTGAATATTTTACTGATTTTCGTGCTTGGTTTGTTGAGAAGAGCGTAGGCTCAAATACTGTGGTGAAAGGTTTTTTATTTATTGGATCCCAAATATAGATTTTAGTGTATCCGTTCACAATGGTCCTTTGAGAGCTCATAAATTATTATATGCACTGAATTTTGCTTAAAGCTATCATATTTCATACTATTGAGATTTATTTGGGATTACATATAAAGTAAAAAAAAAAAAAATGGATCAATTCCATTATCAAGTAGTAAACCTGGGCCTTAATAGAATTGAACATTTTTGAAAAGAAATTTTAAAGTGGAATTTGTGTATGCTCATCATTTGTGGTATCAGAGTTGTTGAGTTGTTTTTTAGTATTGCAAATAATGCCGCCCAGAAGAGGAGCTGGAGTGGGCCGAGCTAGGATAGGTCAAGGGAGACCTATAGCAAATGCAGTTTTGCTAGAAGAAATCCGGAACTTGCATACAATAATGGCTACCATGGAAACTACTCAGAGGAGGGCGACAGATGATGGTGTTGCCAGTGCCGATGAAGAAGAAACCACCGATAAAGAAGTGGAAGAAGAAAGCAAGGTAGCCAATGTCATGAAGATGCTTGCAAAGGTCAGTAGCAGACCGAAGGTAGAAGTACCTTTATATGACGGAAATCTTAGTGTGGAATTACTAATGGACTGGATCAGTTAATTAGACAAATATTTTGACTATGAAGAAGTCAATGACAAGAAGAAAGTGAAGTTTGCAGCCACGAGATTGAAAGGCCATGCAATCCTGTGGTGGGATGAATTGCAGTTGTCCAGGGAATGAAAAGGGAAACCCAAAATCAAGCAGTGGGATAAGATGGTGAGTAAAATGAAAGGTAAGTTTATGCCGAAATATTATCAATTAAATATTTTTAGACAATTGCAAAACTTAAAGCAAAAGGGCATGACTATCAAAGAATATACTGAAGAATTTTATAAGTTGAGTATTAGAGCGGGTCATATTGAAGATGAAATAGAAAAGGTAGCTAGATATATAAATGGTTTGAGATATGAAATACAGGATGAGATTAGCTTATTAAATTTGAAGACGATTGAAGATGCCTATCAAGCAGCTTTGAGGGCGGAAGAAAAGATGTTGCGCAAACAAAATCAGAGAAATAGAGGAAAGAGTCCGGAAAAAGGAAGGGGAACATTTAAATCTAGATTTCAACACTCCCAGAATGAGGCAGGGAGTTCAAGTAATATATCACCACAAAAAGGAGATTCTGCTCACGGAAGATTTGTGCCTAGAGGTAGAGGCCGAGGAAGAGATGTTCGGTGCTTTGCATGTGGTGAATGGGGACATATGAAATGGGATTGTCCTCACAATAAATCAGCAACCGAGCGAAATGTGAATGTTGCTAAAACAAAGGAAGAAATTCCTTAGACTGCAGCCAAAAAGGAACCATTCGAAGCCGGAGAATCCTTGTTGTTGAAAAGGATATTGCTTAAAGAAGCTATGGAAGCCAGAGAACCAGCTCAGAGAAAGAATCTGTTCAGAACTGTATATAAGTCAAAGGGTAAGTGTTGCAAATTGGTAATTGATAGTGGTAGTACTGATAACCTTGTTTCTACAGAGATGGTGGACAAATTGAAGTTGGAGAAAATAATACACCCCACTCCTTATAAAGTATCGTGGCTCCAAAAAGGTCATCAAATTATTGTAACTGAACAAATTAAAGTTGAAATCTAGATTGGTACTTATAAGGATGATATTTTATGTGATGTAATGTCGATGGATGTATGTCACATATTGCTAGGAAGGCCCTACAGTTTGATCGGAAAGCCATACACAATGGCAGAAGAAACACTTAATACTCTTGAGAAATACGGGAGCAAGCATACATTGCTGCCATTGAGAGATGAAACTGATAAGGAAGCACCTGGAAATAGTGTTATGTTGATGAGTGGAAAAACCCTGTTGCAAGAAGTTGAGAAGGGAAAGGAGATGCATTTTGCTATTGTTGGGAGACCCAAGGTGATTTTAACTTCTACAAATTTAGAAGATTTACCTGAAGAAATTCACAATCTTTTGAATGATTTTGCTGATATTGTTGTGGATGAGTTGCCAAATGAGTTACCGATCATCAGGAGTATTAGTCACCACATTGATCTAATCCCTAGAGCTAGTTTGCCGAATAAAGTGGCCTATAGGTTAACACCACAGGAAAATGCCGAAGTTGGAAGAAAAGTGCAAGAATTGATGGATATGGGATTAATCAGAGAAAGTCTCAGTCCATGTGTTGTATCAACAGTACTCAGTCCAAAGAAAGGAGGTGAATGGTGCATGTGCACAGATTCTCAGGCCATAAATAAAATCACAATTAGGTATCGTTTTCCTTGACCACGAATGGATGATTTAATGGATTGTTTGAGTGGGTCAAATTATTTTTCTAAGATAGATTTGAAGAGTGGGTATCATCAAATAAGAATGAGAGAGGGGGAAGAATGGAAAACCGCATTCAAAACAAATAATGGTTTGTATGAATGGTTAGTAATGCCTTTCGGACTTACTAATGCACCTAGTACCTTCATGAGGTTGATGAATGAAGTTTTGAAGGAATATACAGGAAAATTTGTAATTGTTTATCTTGATGATATTCTCATTTTTTAGTCGAAGTAAAGAAGAGCATCTAGAACACCTTAAATTAGTTCTAAAGACTTTGCAAAAAGAAAAACTGCTGATAAACTTGAAGAAATACAGCTTTATGAAGGAAGAAATAATTTATTTTGGGTTCGTAGTCTCTAAGGAAGGGTTGAAAATGGATCCGGAGAAAATCCAAGCAATTGTAAATTGGCCAAATCCTAGAAGCATATTTGAGGTAAGAAGCTTCCATGGTCTTGAAAGTTTCTACCGAAAATTTATTTGAAGTTTTAGTCAGATTTGTGCACCCATTATAGAAACAATAAGAGAAAATAACCAGCCATTCAAATGGACAGAAGTAGCAGATAGAAACTTTAAATTGGTAAATAAAAAAATTACTGAAAAACCAGTCTTGGCTTTACCAAATTTTGAGAAAGTTTTCCAGGTTGAAACTGATGCTATTGGAATTGCGATTGGAGCAGTTCTGAGCCAAGATTAGAAACCAATAGCATACTTCAGTGAAAAACTAAATGAAGCAAAGAAGAAATATTCATCTTATGACAAGGAATTTTATGCTGTTGTTCAAGCCTTAAAAAAATGGAGACATTATTTGTTGCCAAAAGAGTTTGTGTTATATTCTGATAATCATGCATTATAGCTTATAAACATTCAACCAAAGTTAAATCAGAAACATGCCAAATGGGTAGAATATTTGCAGAGTTTCACTTTTGTAATCAAACATATGAGTGGTAAATGGAACAAAGTTGCTAATGCTTTGAGCAAGGTGAACTTAATTATGCAGGAGTTACAAGTTGATGTTGTAGGGTTCGAGGAGATGGTTAACATGTATAAAAGTGATGAAGAATTTAAAGAAATTTATGCAGTCGTAGAAAATCCAGCAATCCATAACAGAAGCCAGTGGTTGGATTATCTTATCCAAGGGGGATTACTGTTCAAAAATAATAAGTTATGTATTCCTAAATGTTCTATGAGGGAAAAAATAATCAAGGAGAAGCGTAGTGGAGGTCTATCCGGACATTTTGGCCAGGACAAAAACTTTTCTCAAGTAAACACTTTTTATTACTGGCCGAAGATGCAAACTGATGTTAAACAGTTTATGGAAAAATGTAGGATCTGTCAGCATGCTAAGGGGAAAAGTCAGAATACAGGATTGTATCATCCATTACCAATAGCCAACAGACCGTGGGATGTAGTTAGTATGGATTTTGTTTTGGGTTTGAAAAAAACTCAAAAGGGAAATGATTCCATTTATGTTGTTGTGGATAGATTTTCTAAAATGGCTCATTTTATTCCATGCAAGAAAACAAGTGATGCATCACATATTGCTAATCTATTTTTTTCAAAAGTTGTAAGGTTGCATGGGTTTCCTGTAAGAATTGTGTCTGACAGGGATACCAAGTTTGTGGGACATTTTTAGAGAACTCTGTGGAAGAAACTAGGTACCAACCTTAGTTTCAGTTCAGCATATCATCCTCAAATGGATGGACAGACCGAGGTAGTGAATAGAAGTCTGGGAAACATATTGAGAAGCTTGGTATACAAAAATCCTAAACAATGGGATTTAGCCCTTGCTCAGGTCGAGTTTTCTTACAACGATACTCCAAATAGAAGTACTGGTATGAGTCCATTTCAATTTTTTTTTAGAATGCATCCAAGAGGTGTTTGTGAACTCAAAGATCTGGGAAAACAGGAAGTAAGGAGCACAAAGGCTGAAGAATTTTCAGAACAGATGCAGGAACTACATGAAGATGTCAAAAGCAGATTGCAGGAAAGTAATAGAAAATACAAGCAAAGAGAAGATATGAGGAGGCGAGAAAAAGAATTCCAAGTAGGTGATTTAGTTATGGTGTATTTAAGGAAAGAAAGATTTCCTGTTAAAACTTATAACAAATTAAAACTGAAGAAGATAGGGCCATGTAAAATTGTAAGGAAATTTTCTTCAAATGCATATGAAGTTAAATTGCCAACTGGAATTGGAATATCGCTAATCTTCAATATTGTAGATTTGTACCAGTACCGAGAACCAGAAGAAGAACCACAAGGGGACACCATAGTAGAAGAAAATCTAACGATAAATTGGGAAAAGCAGATGCCCAAAGCAGGGAAGAGGGAAGTTGAAACCATTTTGAAGAAGAGAAAGTCAAAGAAAACCTAGAGTCGAACTTATTATCAGTATTTAGTCAAGCGAAGAGGACAGCCAATGGAAGACGCCAGTTGGATGACTGCAGCAGAGCTACAGAAGTTGGGAATCGATTCCGAAGCATTACCAGATCAATTTTTTTCCCTAGGAGTCTGATGCAGGAGCATCGGGAACTTAGCCAACAATGTGATGTTTTGGTCACATGTTGTGGCTAATTCAAAGAAAACATTAGTAGTAGTATATTTAATTATTATATTATTTTATTTATTTATTTATGATTATTGTTAGTTTGTTTTTATGTTTAAATAAATTAGGAATAAAATTAGTAGTTGGTTTCTTTCCCTGCGTGGATATAGACCCAACATAGGGATAAGAACTTAAAAATAGGGAGGTATTGATTTGTTGAGAGAATTCGAGAAGAAATCTATTATAAGAGGAGCAGTTTCATATCTCCAGTATAAATAATAGGAAGTAGTAAGGAAACACCAAGATTGCTAGTATGTAAATTAAAAACGCAAAGGACAATCAATGAATTATTCAGTCCATGCGTCAATAATGAAACTTTGGTTGGTATGGTGTGGTTTATTTTATTATTAACAACAACATATTATATATGTATATGCATAAATGGTTGAATGCAGGGATAGTGTAAATTGGGAAGTCTCCTAGAGTGGAAGCAGTCTCCAATAGCTCGACTTATAAATGAAGGCTGGAATTAGAAGTATAAAGGATGGACAAAAATTGTAGCAGACCCATTAAGAGAGAAACAAGAAATTAACGTAGTTTTAACACTAGCAAGATGTATTAATCCGATGCATGGGTCGCTGACGTTCAGTGGATGACCGTGAAGTAAAGAAATACCGCGATGAACTACTTCTCCAGAAACTGTAACGTAAGGTTGGTCACTTTGAGTCAAGTTCAGAAATAGTCAAATCATTTTGGGTTAGCAAAGATCGTATTTAGACTATGTAGATGTTTACGATGGGATCGATTGCTGTGTGTGATACTGTACTGAATTGAGTAGATCGTGGTTCAATGCACAAGTCAACATTGCATTCTCGTCATGAGTATTTGGAGGACCGATAACATTTGTTGTGAATATTTTAATGATTTTCGTGCTTGGTTTGTTGAGAAGAGCATAGGCTCCAATACTGTGTTGAAAGGTTTTTTATTTATTGGATCCCAAATACAGATTTTAGTGTATCCATTCAAAATGGTCCTTTGAGAGCTTATAAATTATTATATGCACTAAAGTTTGCTTAAATCTATCATATTTCATACTATTGAGATTTATTTGGGATTACATATAAAGTAAAAAAAAAATGGATCAATTCCATTATCAAGTAGTAAACCTAGGCCTTAATAGAATTGGACATTTTTGAAAAGCAATTTTAAAGTGGAATTTGTGTATGTTCATCACTTTGTCTATAGAGGCCCTCGCCAAGCTATATATTGGCCTAGATTTTCCTAAAAGGTTCATGATTTTTTAGACTTTTATGCCTCTGCATGTAGAAATTCCCAAATTAAATCCTCCATACTCTACTACTAAATTCCCTAAAGGATCAAGACATGTGATTTCCATGCTTTCCTTCATCCTTGGATATTTCAATGATGAACACACTGATGAATCCATATTAGGATTCTTGTCCACCTTTTATCCAGGTCAATCATCTTAAGTAATCTTTGATTATGTTGGTTTCATTGCTGATAGTATTCATTATCCATTGAAAAATTTGCAAATAGAGGTAGTGTTTAGATATACCTCCTACCTTTTCCATATGTTCCTATACTTCCAATCAGATAATTTTCGAATCACTCTCCAAAAACTTGACATGGAGGAAAATCCTCTATCTGTCATTTTTTGGACATCATTGCTCAGAAAAGAATGTACAGATTTTAGTTATTCAGAGTTTTTACAGTTATTTTTACATCCAGTGATCACCATGTCGACCAAGATAGAGCGGCCCAGAAAAAATGAGGAAATGAAGAAGATATTACAATTATCAGAGTAGAGTAAGGTTGGTGACTGGTATTTGTATGAGAAATATACTGAAATCAGAGTTTTTGGGACAAATTTGTTACCTTACAAGTTACCCAAACATCCTCCAATGAGGATATTTTCCTTGGAGTATATCAGGCAGATCCTAATCTCTTCACTCAATCAATTTCATGGCAGCTAAGAAGAAAACCCAATTCAAACTTAAAAATAAAATTGAGCCATTCATATGCAATCACAGGGATGCCGAAAAGGAGGAAGCTAATCAGTTATTGGAATATAAATTTGAGGAGAGTTTCCCTTGGATCTATGATCCACAAGGGATATTGAGCAAGCTAAGGGTTAAATGCAAATTAACACCCTTTATACATGAAGCTAAACCAAAAATAGAAAAGTTTTCCAATCAGCTTGAATGGACTGAAAATACCTTAATAGATGCAGTGAGCAAAGGTAATACTAGTCATACCTTAGAGACTGCAAATCAACCAGAGAACTCCTCTAAAAGAATAAGGGAAGAAGGAGCCTATGTGGTAGAGACTACAACAGAAACAAAGTTCAATATTATTTATAACAATAGGCCTAAATTAGATACAACAGGTAAAGGAAAAGTGACAATAGATGTGGAAGAAACAGAGCCTTTAAATACCAACACAAGTTTTCCAGAGACAAATGTAGCTACTGTAATTATCAATGAACCAAATCAGAATGAAGAAATCAATAATGAAGACACATAGTTAATGGAAAGACAGCAAGGCATGGAGGCTTCTTCCTCATAGGTAGCTGAGGAAAAGGATTTGGAATAAAAGAGAAATATAAGTAGATTAAACTGAAGAATGAGGAAATCAAAACAGAAATTTACTCTCAGTTCTTGAAACAAAAGCCAGGTAATAAAAACATATTCCTATCATCATTTGATTACTCAAGTAAAAAATTTATTATGTCAGTATTACAACCCATAGTATCAGTTTCAATAACACTTGCTGACTATAAGAAATTTGATCTATAAGTAGCTACAGACAGTATCCCTGAATTAGATCAAATAGAGTTTCACAGGCAAAGCTCAGAGATGTTGTATTCCACAGTTACAACAAAAGCTATGAGTGCTCAAAAGATACAAAATACCATCTCCAATATGTAATATCAAATGAATATGGACAAAGCCTCATTATATGCCAAGGATCTAAGGATAAAAGCTTTGGAAGAACTAGTTTTACAAGTAGGATATGTTCCTACTAATATCAAAGCAGCAGAAGCATTGGTGAAAAAGAAAAATGAGGATATAGAAGCCTTGAGGAAACAATACAAACTTCCTCAAATTGAGCATCCTCAGACAAAAGAAGTCATACAAGAACAGGATGAAAAAGATGAAATGATGAATTTAATTCTTCAGTTGACAACCCAGGCTAAGGAAATGGAAATACAGATGGAAAAACTTGTCCAATAAAAGGAAACAATGAGAGAACTAGTGATTCCTACAGTCATTCTAGTTATCACTGTAGCAGTGCCTTCAACTTTAGGAGAAAATTTGGCACCAAAAGAACCATTGGCTACTACAGTACCAGTGAATTCTTCCACAACATCAGCACTAAATCTTCTACAACAGCAGTACAACCTACTGATGAGGCCAGAAAGATAGTGAAAGCAATGGAAGAGATGTCTTTAAAGACAAATGAGATCAACAAATTGACAAAAATGGTTGAAAATCTTGAAAAGTCAAATAAATTAGCTCAGGTAAATACTAAGACACATGAACAAAATGCCAGCAGATTGAGTGAAGAGGTAAAAAAGTTGCAGAAAGAATTAACTTTGAAGGATCATATATCATACATCAAAATTTACCTTTGGAATAATATCATTGAAGCCATCCATGATGTATGGCCTTCAATTCAGGTAATTTTTTAGCAAAGAGAATTATTATTAGTAGCCCAAGTAGAAATTCAAAAGACTCAAACTGATTTGGCTGATAAACTAGAGCAAGTTGTAAGGCTAATCAATTTCCTTAACAACAAGAATAGACAGGAGTTGGAAGAGCTAAAAATAACAAATAGAACTGCAACTATCCTAGAAATTAGGAAATTCACATCAAAGATAAATTTGATGAGGCAACTTGAAGAATAGTGTGAAGGCATGAATACTGCCATAACCAGGTTCATGGTTAAATTCATAAATTTGAGGCAAAAAGGCCTTCCTGATATCATGGTTATTAATGATAAATTGATGCCTCAAAATGACTATGATAAGAAGATAAGAGAATTTTCCAAGGAACAGGTAAATAAACCAACAGGTCAAGGCATCCCGACAGGAAAAGTGTTACTGAAGAGTTTTGAAGATTTATTTTACTTACAGTATGAGATCAAACACTTGTTTGTCATCAAGCCAAACTTTGCTAGATGTACAGAAGCTGATGAGAATGTTAGGAAATTAAAGAATATTCAAATTCCTAAAAATGAGGATTGGCAGTCACTTACTGATTTGTAATGAAGGATTAAAGACAAGCAAGTGAAAAGAAGGAAGAAAACTATTTTCTAAATTACAGTCAAAACATATTTTATTTACAGCGGTAAACAATTTTTGACTAAGGATTAAAGAGTATCAATTAAAGAGTATCAGTGAATAAAGAGTATCTAAGAAAGAGTATTAGACAAGGCAGATTAGATTCAAAAAATATCTAAAAGCCAACAAGGAGGACACCAAGGCAACTAGCTGCTTTATCCTCAAAACTGTTTCTATTTCTTATGGATAAAATAGGACAACTTGCTGATTTGTTAAGCAGCTGTCTCTATTTTATTTGTAAAGATATTTTATTTTCCTAAGATAATTCCTAGAAGTCTTCTAGCATATTTTTTAAAACATTATGTATAAATACTTCATCTTTAAAAGTATTTTGGGTGGAATAAAATTGCTGGGATTGTTATAGTCATTTCTTCTTGGACTGTAAAGCTTTCGTGTGTCAAAAATTCAAGTAGCAGGCTGGATCAAAGAAAATTGGCATCATACTTCAGGATTCCTATGATGAGATATTTGGAGTGAAGTATTTTCTTCACTTGTCATCGTTTCCTTTCATTTTTACATGCATCCATTTATGTTTATGCTAAATCTGAATGTATAACTAGGAGTATTACTACAGGATTTGTTAAAAGAACCCTGTTTTTAACTAGTTATCATTTATATGTTTTCCTCTGATTTCCAGTGTAGGGAACCCTTAATTTCTCCCTCTCTCGTTTGACCTCTTCCTATTACTTCTTTTTCCTGATTTAAGGATTCTTAAGTGCTCTTTATCCCGATCATACCACCTCACAAAAAACAACTTTCCAGGATCTCCAAGGGTTATATATCTTACCCTGAAGACATTTGACCTTTTTTCCCTTGATCCCATTCCTGTTTGCTTGATTTTTACTCCATAGCCCAATGGACAAATAGATTTCCCACTATCCATCCTTTCAAGTGATTTTTCCCACCAAATATACCAAAACAAAACGAAAGCTGCACTTTCATAACTAGCCTAATATTCACAAATTAAAACAAAGTTAAACTTTAAAGAGAGAGCTCTCTCTGAACCCTAGGAAGGCTAGATCCTAGAGTTTGAAGTAGGTTTGTGGTACCTCTAGAATTCTTTGACTAAAACCCAAATTCACACAACTTGAGAATTACTAGAGTGATAACAAACAGTAAACAACGAGAGATTCTTTGTCTCTTCAATGGTTGTTACTATCACATCAAACCTTGAGGGTAAGCTCCTCAATACTTTCTCCACTATTCTTCTCTCTTCTATGGTCTCTCCATGAAATCTCATTTGGGTAACCAACCCAATCAAAAATGTGAAGAATGAGTCTACTGTATCAAACTCTTTCATGCAAATAACCTCAAAATATCTTCTCATTAATTGAAGCTTTGTTGTGTTTACCTTCTCCATTCATTGGTAGGCTATCTAGAGGGTATTCCATGCATCATTGGACCTTTTTTCGGCTGCAATTCTTGGAAATATGCTTTCATGCATTGCTTGATACATATAGAATAGGGATTTTGAGTCCTTCTTCCTATTACTCTTCAGGAAATCCTTCTCTAGCTGCGTTAAGGCATTATATGCTTGTTCATCTGCTGGTTCTTCTAAACCATCTTCAACTAGCTCCCATAAATCTTGAGAGGCAAACAGAGCTCTCATTGTGATTTCCCAATAGTCATAGTTCTTCCCATTGAACTGTGGGAGTTGATTATTTCCCATACTCGTGCTTGTGCTGGCTCCTGCCATTGCTATCTTACTGAACTATGCTAAAACTTGACTATGTTTTTAAATAAACCTTCTCACTGCTGAGAGATAAACTCTGTCTCTAAAATACTTCTCTAGATTGCACTCTTTAAAACAGACACAAAACTCTATTTTTGCTAAATACCTGGCTTTGCTGAATCTTCACACTGCTGGAGAAAACTTCAAAAAGGTCCTTCTTCCTTTAGCTTCTTTAGCAAATGTTAAGAGCCTGGACTAGCTATGATACCATGATGGAATTTCTGGTTATTCCTAACAAGAGAGAAGAAAAAAATTTCTCTTCCTCTTCCACATAGATTTAACAAAATAAAATTTTGCGCACATAGATATGGATTACAACACTATTTCATTAAAGAAACTATAAGCTATTACAAAATAAAATTCTTTAGAACTTCTGTTGTTCTGGATTTACAATGCAAAAATTGCTTTTGTTGACTGCTACCAAAATGCAGTGCTCCTTGTGCTTTCTGTCTTTTCTGCCTTCAGGCATACATTACATATTACAGCATTTCACTTTTCTGTTTATATATATATATATATATATATATATATATATATATATAACACAATGTTTTAAAGCTAAAACTATGTCGTAGCAAATAAAACATTAAAAACATTAACCAAAGTTTAACAACCTTATAAAACTTCATTGCGCTGATTTCAAAAAAAAATATTCAAAATGTTTAGTTTCGGTAGAGCGCGTAGAAGCCTTCTCGCCAATTTCTTTGCCCCATAGAACTCCTTTGATTAGTCCAGAGGAGGGATGATGTCACCTCCTTCAGTGGGTTGAATTCAACCCTCGTAACTCATGTTGGATGTCGTCAAAATATTTGATTCAAATTAAATGATGTGATGGGTAATGTATGATTGGTGCAGGGTTTAAAGGCGGTAGGTGCTGCGGATAAGAGTGTGGGGTTGCGTGCTAGGTTGCATGGTCAAACCATGGAAATCTATTGTAGAAAAGTATGGCTATGTACTTTGAACAGAATATGGGTTTGCGGGCGTATTAAACATGGAATTCATTTTGCGGGGGAGTGTAGAGAACAAACAAGAAATGCTGCTGCAGTGTCCTTCATAAGTTCACATCATAATTGAACTCTCATCCTTCTTCTGCTCTGTTGCAGTTGGAATTAATTTCCAATAACTGTGCGCAATGCAAAGGTATCCATATTTCATAAATATCTCTACACACCTCCATAACTCTAAACACCTTCGATCTACACCTCCGCACACTTCCACTAATAACATCATCATACAATATTTATGCACTAACCAATCGTAGCCAAACACACATCGTTAGCTTTCTTGAAGGGATATGGCGTTATTCTAGGGACTGTGTCTCTTGTTATGTTTTGCATTTAGTTTACGTTCCAGATTTGTGATTTTGAGGCAGTTTCTAGAATTGCACTACTGAAGCACCACATTCTCCATGACATAGGATATGTTGTTAGTGGATCGTTTGATATCATAGTTATAGTTGGAATCTATATTCCCTTCTCAATAATGTTAGAAATGATTTTTTTCTTGTGTCATTTTCAATCAAGAGAGAGCTCAAATTATTTAGTTACACCGGTGACCTTCAAAACATGTTACAGTTAAGTGAGATGCAAATTAGCACACAAATCTGATATATATCCATGTAGACCTCTTGCTTATTAAGCTTACTACCAAAATTTTTGGCCAAATGATATTATCATCGTTATGCAAGTTGCTATTTGTTGTAATCTGTAGAATTCACATGTCGTTGACATCCCAAAAAAATAAAAATGTAGAGTTTACATGTATCTCACATCCAAAACAAATAAATAATGAAACAAAAGGTACTACATATTTTGTTTCCCATTTTTCTGTCTTGGATGGCTATATTAACCGTTATACCAGTTGGTTTAGATATATCTATCAAGCCACTCAACTAGAGTTTTCATATTACAAGTTGGTGGTCAAGCGATCTCAAATATCATTAGAATATGCTTATTCCATGTGCACACCAACCATTTCCAAAACGACCAATAATTACTGCAAATGGACTGAAACAATTACTTGTTTATCTCCTTCAAACTCTTATGTCCAGAAAATAGGAACTATGAGCATCTCGAAAACCTACTCTTTATACACTAGAGATTAATTAGAGAAAAAGAAAATCGCTAAACTTCATGTAAAAATAACCAGTTATACTACACGAATTTGTAATCATTACTTGTGCTCCATTCTCCATGAACAGTTAAGCGCTCAATATATGAGCCAAAACTTGGACTAGTTGTTTCCATTTCTCTTTCTGCAACAACAGTGGGAATTTCCAGATTATATCCCTATTTCTAGCAAAAAACAATGAAGAGTCTTGGATATTGCAATCGATCACCAAAAACAAAAGATGAGTCATAAGCATTATGATAGATAATATTAATGTACGTTGATGAACTATGTTCTCTTTGTTGGAAAGGAAGAGAGAAGAAAAACAAATTGACAAACACAATAACATGATTTGCAGCTCTTATATATTGACCACACAAACTTGATTCACATGACTTAATTACAATGAACCCTGTGAAGGGTATTTAAATTTTTTTGACTAGCGACCCACTTAATATAAGCTGGCATGCAACTACTCACTAAATTAATCTATCACTTAAACTCGACTTGACTCGACGTTGAGTAAAATGACTCTCTAAATATAGCAAACTCTTCATGCATGAGTAATTATCTTATTTTAACAGTCCCCCTTAATTACGACCGTATGACTCAACATAACTCAAACATAACTTAATTATGCCTTCTAGGTTTGCAATAGAATTTGACTCAATTATCACTCAAACATGTCTGCTATTCTATGTCTTAGCTAGGATTAGAATGACTCAAAACTTTTACAATTTTGAATTTTCTTTTTCTATGCTTCCAAATTATATATCCTCGAAATTTTTTCATTCTCTGTTGCACTTTCTTATTGTAGGCTCCATATTTCCTTACTTGTTGCTGCTGCAATTTTTCTTTGATTTTTCTTGAATATGTGTTGAAAAGAAATATGATCTTCACTTCTTCATCTTCCTCTTCAAATATTCATTCAACCATGGAATTCTACCACAACATTACATCTTCAAACTATCTTCTTTTCTCTGCTTCTTGAGCTTCATATTCTTGGCTTTCATTCTGCCATATTTATTGATATCAGAATCTTATCTCTTCTTGACTCCATTGAGAAAAAATTGTTTTAATACATTCTTCCTTGTTTTTAGAAACTTCCATATCATTCTCTTCACATTAATCATCATGTGCTTCAGCTTTATTCCTGTAATTTGCACACTCAAGCTCATTATTCACCATTTCATTCAATGCTTTTATTCCTGCTACTACTTTAAGACTCGCAGAAATTCGTTTAATTAGCTTCTGAATCCATTCTTCAATGAGTTTCAAATCTGCATCAAACTTGTTAACAACCTTGATTTAAAATTCTTCTCCCATGCTATTTTGAGTGCCTCCATATTAAAAAATAATTTTAAAAACATATTTATTTTTCTATTTTGTGTGAGCTTCCTACTCTACCTCTTCCTTCTCTGCCTTCTTTTCCATTGCATGGAAGTTGTCTTCGACTGTTATGTTGTTAGTGGATACTATCATCAAAAAATCTTCAATCACTTTATCCTCTTCTTGATCATCGACTATTTCTAAATCATGTACTACTTCATGAGCAGTTCCAACTACTTCATAACTTGCAGCTACAAAGGAAGCTTCATCCTTTAATGAATCATGAAACATGGTGCTTACCATATTACCATAAACAATCATTTTTTCAAAATTGAAATGACAGATATCATCAACGTAATTTTCATCCACCCTATGGTGGGATATTTGAGCATGCATGTGCTCATTATCATTTTCATTAACAATTTCAATTTTACCAAATTCATTAGTTGTGGTTGGATTCACCAATGCACATATCCCCTTGCAGTCATCATCCACATGTGTTTCATCACAGTGGGATTCACTATCTTCCTCACCATACATGTTAGAGAATTGATATGCTCTTGCTCTGATTCACATACAGAGGCTTTAACTTTTGTCTTTGCAATCTCTATTGTATCTTCTTCATCCATATGCATCTTTTCATAATGTCTTTCACCATCATCTGCACCATCCACATTACAGTGGAGTGCTTGAGCATTGATATTCTCTTTCTCTGCTTCATATACAAAGGCTTCATCTTATGTCTTTGCAATATATGTTGCATATTATTCATCCATATGCATGCTTTCATAATGGGTTTCAATTTTATAGTCTTCACAACCATCTTCCACTTTTGAGTGGGATTCTCCAAGCTCTATTGTCCTCCTATAGCCTTGCTCATCTACTCTTAGATATGCATCTGACTCATCAAACTGTGACACATATTGCTGCTACATGTCACTCCCCTTTGCACCAAGTTCTTCTTCCAGGATATTCCATGATTCCTTGGAAGTTATAGCTTTTTGTACCTTGCACATAACCGTTTGATCCATTTCTTGTTGAATGAAACTCAAAGCTATGACATTAGTAAACATTAATGGAGGTGGTAGCAGATCCACGCTACACCAATCAACATTAATTTCATCTTTGTATTTTTTTAGACTTCTCAGTTTCTTGGCTATAACCTTAACCTCTCTAAACAAGGCAACAATCTCTACCTCTTTTTTTTAACCATTTTATTAGTCTTCTTCAGTCATGCTTTGCAACCGATGACTTGTGTCATAGTTGCTTGCATGATTGCATGAGGCTGTCTTCCATATCACCCCCGAAAAAAAAATATGATTTTTAATATGTGCCAACGTAAGGAACACTATTCACCAAAAAACCTATACCAAAATATTTTTCTAGACTGGCGGACTTTTGCAAAGCCCTAAATTATCTTGCCAATATATATATATATATACACATTCTATTTTAAAAGAATTAAAAAGGCAATTTACAAAAATATTACCGAGCCTTTTCCTATTAAACCACCCTATCAAAAATGTCAACCAAAAAGCTCACTTCATAGTGATATCCTATAATAAAATCCCTTTCCAATTAAAAACTTCAAACAAGACCTTCAAATCTCACAATCCCTTTTTCACACGTTCTTTTTCTTTTTTAATAATTTTTTTTCAAAACCTCTTAAGAAAAAGGTTTTGAATATTCCTTTTAATACATTCTAAAATCCCGTTTTCAACAAATCTTTCATAAGGGAGTTTCATCGTAGTGGAGAATAGAATTAAAAAAAAAAATGAACCTTTGACTTTGTCGGCCTAACATGGCTCACCTTATATAGAGCATGTGTACTTATGCGCTCTTCACAACTGTCTGGAGCATGCTAATGCTCTTCTTGACAACCCAATATTAGAGAACTAATCCTGAAAAAACCTCAGAGAACCCGCATGTGGTGAAGGGGCGTAAGTTTACCACAGGTAAAGCGACTCGCTAGTTAGCTACCTAGCATTATAACGCCCGAAATACTATTGTAAGCTGCATTATAGCTTAAATCAAGAGAAAAAATATCTCTCTTCTCTCACTCACAAATTTCTACTAATCCGCCCTCTCTCTTAACTCTGATCTTTATGTCCTTAGCTCTGATACCAATCTGTTGGAAATGAAGAGAGAAGAAACAAAAATTGACACACACAATAACATGAGTTGTGGCTCTTCTATATTGATCACACAAACTTGATTCAGATGACTTAATTATAGTGAACCTGGTGAAGGGAATTTAAACCTTTTAGACTAGCGACTCGTCTAATATAACTTGACATGAAACTACTCACTAAATTATCTATCACTTAAACTCAATTTGACTCAACACTCAGTTAATTGACTCTCTAAATATAGAAAACTCTTCATGTTGGAGTAATTATCTTATTTTAACACTCCCCCTTAATCACAACTGTATGAATTAACATAAATAAAAAATAACTTAACTATGCCTTCTAGGATTACAATAGAAATCAACTCAATTATCACTCAAACATGCCTGTTGGTCTATGTCTCAGCTAGGCTTACAACGACTCACAAATTTTACAGTTTTTCATTTTCTTTTTCTCTTCTTCCAAATTCTCTATCCTTGAAATTTCTTCATTCTCTGTTGCACTCTCTTTTTGTAGGCTCCATATTTCCTTACTTGCTGTTGCTGCAATCTTTCTTTGATTTTTCTTCAAATTTTATTGAAAATAAAGATGATCTTGTCCTCCACATCTTGCTCTTAAAATATTCATTCAACTATGGATTTCTTCCACAACATTACATCTTCAAACAGTCTTATTTTCTCTACTTCTTGAGCTTCATATTCCTAACTTTCATTCTGCCAGATTTCTTGATAACAAAATCTTATCTCTTCCTGACTCCATTGCAGAGAAATTGTTTTAATGCATTCTACCTTGTTTTTAGAAACTTCCATATCATTCTCTTCACATTCATCATCATGTGTTGCTTCTTTCTTCCTGTAATATGAATAGTCAAGATCATTATTCACCATTTAATTCATTGCTTTTATTTCATCTGCTACTTTAAGACTCACATCAATTTGCTCAATTGGATTCTTAATCATCAATGAGTTTCAAATTTGCATCAAACTTATTAACAACCTTGATTTCAACTTCTTCTCCCATGCTATTTTGAGTACCTACATATTCAAAAGCAATGTTAAGAACATCTTTATTATTCTCTTCAATGAGAGCCTCCTTCTCTACCTCTTTCTTTTTGCCTTCTTTTCCACTGCATGGAGGTTGTCTTCCACTGTTATGTTGTCAATGGATATTCTCATAAAACTCTCTTCAATCACTTTATCATATTCTTGACCATCGATTGCTGTTAGATCATGTACTACTCCATGAGAAGTTCCAACTATTTCATATCTTGATGCTACAAATTCAACTTCAACCTTCAATGAATCATGAAACATAGTGCTTACCATATTACCATAATCAATCCTTGTTTCAAAAAATAAATGACACATATCATCAACGTAATGTTCATCCACCCTATGATGGGATATCTAAGCATGAATATGCTCATTATCAATTTCATTGACAATATCAACTTTACCAAATTCATCAGTTGTGGCTAGATTCACCAATGCACATCTCACTATGTAGTCATCATCTAGATGTGTTTCATCGCAATGGGATTCACCATCTTTTGCACCATCCACATTATAGTGGAATGCTTGAGCATTGATATTCTCTTGCTCTACTTCACATACAGAGGCTTCAAATTATGTCTTTGCAAACTCTATTACATCTTCTACATCCATATGCATGCTTTCATAATGGGTTTCACCATCATCTGCACCATCCACATTACATTGGAGTTCTTGAGCATTGATATGCTCTTTCTCTGCTTCACATAAAGAGGTTTCAACTTATGTACTTGCAATCTCTATTGCATCTTCTTCATTCATATGCATGCTTGCATAATGTGTTTCAATTTTATATTATTCACGACAATCTTCCACTTTTGAGTGGGATTATACAAGCTCTGTTGTCCTCCCAGAGTCTTGCTCATCGACTCTCAAATCTATGTCTAACTCACCAAATTGTGACACATATTGCTCATGCATATCATACACTCATGTAAACTAGAAGTTGATCGATATAACACAACAAATATGATTGAATACATGGGACTTCATGTTGGAGTGTGGATGTGGGGAGTGTAGAAAACGAGCGGTGGGGCCTCTGCAGTATGGATATGGCAGTGTATACATGTTGGAGTGCGGAGTTGCGGAACATAGAAAACAAGGGGATGGGGCATTTTCACCCTGAATATGTCAGTATATATAATTCATCAATAGCTTCCACACTCCCACACAATGAGATTCCTCAACACTACTCACCCCACATTACTTACACAATTTATTTTTTCTTACTGCTCTCCCTACATTCGACAATGATTGTGGTATGACTGTAATTCCCTCTAGTAATGCTCTTTACATGCAGGCCAGACAACAATTGTGAAGGTTATGGAGCCAAAATATGCCCAACTTGCACATAATTCACTTCAACAACCATCACTGTTGTGAATGCTCACATAGACAATTGCCTTGCCTAAGTTTCTATGACAAAGAAAAGGAAAGTTAGAATGAAAAAATAAAAAACGAGGACATAAAAGAAGTGGTAGATATCTCTGCCAGTTCAAATGAATCTAGAACATTTCTACAATTTCCAAATGGATGGAAATGGACAGTAAACACCCAAAACAAGTAGGTGATATGTAATATTCCAAATTTTCCATTAGCTAATTGGAATATTAGAGTTCTTAAGTTTCTTATTTAGTTAAGTAAATAAAAGGGTGGAGGAGCCCATAAACCCAGTAGATGAATAAAATCCACTTCTATAGTGTGAATGTGGGTTAGTTGTGATTAGGAGATCATGTGTTATGCTCAAAATTGAAAGTGCTATAAACAGGTCCAAACCTGAGCGACTGAAAATGTCTCGTCGTTGCAATTCCCGCACCAGGAATGGTTTGAAAAACCGATGTCGTATGAGGAAAATATCGCGTTCTGTTCATTTTCCCAAACAAAAAAAAATTGTGACTGGATGCCCAGTCAACATGCAGGTATAATCAGCAGGTATATTCCTGGAATATTGCATTTTTCTGCTAGCCAACAGGATGGAGCCACGTGGCATGATGTGGGTCATTTCTCTTATGGTACGAGGATGATTTCTGGCCATTGGATGACTTTTGGTTAAGCCGTCAGATGAGTGACACGTCGCAAGCCCACAGGCTACCACGTGTCCTTAGGAGGGTGTATTAAAATTTTTTGGGCCTTCCCCGGAATTGAACAACCGACCTCTGAGTGCGTGGGCAGTAACCCTTACCAACCTGCCTATACAATGTTACTTAACATATAACGGATGCCGCATCATTTTATTTTTTAAATTTTTTACATTCGGGGGTCTGGAAGGCCAGCCCCGAAGGGACAACCCCCCCTCTCATGTGGCCTTGCGCCAAGAACCATGGGCCTCCACTCCAATCGGTGGCTACAAAACCATAACACCGACGACATCGATCACATGCTATGATTTGTAATAAGTTAATGCGACAGATTGTTATGGGCAGTTTAACCGATGGTTTCGGCAGGAGTTAACTCCAGTTCTTGTCACATGGGTAGAGTTGTAACCATTTACCTGTGCGGTTAAGACATAAGTTAAATGCGATGGACTCAGCGGACCATTTGTGACTTTTTCACATGGTTTTATTAATGGTTTATGCAAAACAGTGATGGGAACCATTAACTCCGAGTTCCACTATATTTTCGGAGTTTATTCAAACTAAACCATGTGGGTTTCGACGGAGGGTCGGCTTGTGACCACTCTATCTAACCATCACACTTTAAATCTAACAATTTTTTACTATCGCAAAAGGTAGCAGTAGCCTAAATTTAGGGTTTTTATTAAATTTAATTGAATTTAAGTACCTATCTCCACAATTAGTGGAGCTTTTCTAGCTGTCATTGGGAAACATGCATTGGGAGGTCAATTTTTGACCAATTTTGGTGAAACAAGAGTCTAACTAGACTAATTTGAGCATTTTGGAGCCATTGGTGCAGTGAAAAAAGCCATTAGAGGCCTATAAACCTATGTAATTTACAATTTTGAGCATAATGACAAAGAGGGACATGCCATTGGGAGATGTACTAGTTGATGTAGCCTAGGAGGGGTGAACTGCTTCATCATGCCTATTATGTAAAACTTAGTGTGAATGTTTTTCTCTGTTATGCACTATTGTTCAGTGTTTTTAAGGCTTATTTACATGCTTAAATTTCACTAATTGATTTAAATTTAATGGTTAAAACTCTCATTCCTTAAGCAAACTTATGGAGACAATTTGTAAATGTTTATATTACTGAAAGGACACTTAGCACACCAGAACTAATGCACTCCTTTCAGATCAATTTGGTATCAGATCTAGAGTTTAATCTTTGGTGTTTTTATGTGCAAGGATTTTTTAACTGTTTGCAAGGGTTTCATGCTTACTAGGCTTAAGCTTGAGAGAGGAGAAGGAAAATTGGTGAAAGTAATAGGTTCTCAAAGTGAGCCACAGAAAAGGAGGGAAAGATTGCCACATTCTCCACCACCTAGTTCACCTCCAAATGAAGCGGAAGTAGCATCAAGTATGGCTCTAGGAGAAGAAGAAATCCATGAAGAGATGGATCTAAAAGAGGAAGAAAGAGTGTACAGAAAAGCATTTCTTGACTTACCTGAAATGGTGAGAGTTCTTTATCAAGGAAGGAATGATAAACAAGAAGAGGAAAGGTCCAAAATTCACAAGTAAGGACAAGGATCATTAGGAGGCCATAATTATGACGATAAATCCAAGAAGGGCAATGGAGGAAATGGAGACAGTGGAAAGTCACCATCATCACCCTCATCTTCATCCTCATCATCCTCTACTTCATCTTCAGTACATCAGCCATACAAGTCAAGGAACATGGGTAAAAATCATTTTCTAAAACTTGATGTTAAGTTTTAATTGCCAATGTTTAATGGTGAAGTTAATGCAGAAAAGCTAGATAATTGGATTAGGAAATTAGAGGTCTATTTGAGAATCCAAAATTTTCATGATGATGATACCAAAATCCAACTAGCTTCATTGAGGATGGAAGATGCAGCACTTGTTTGGTGGGAAGCCAAGAAAAGGAGGAGATCAAGAAACATGGTAAGATTATTTTATCATGGACTGATTTCATTTCTACAATAAAACTACAGTTTTATCCATTAGCTCACATGCAGAAATTCGTAATGGACTAGCAAAATTTTAAACAATTGAAAGGGAAAAATTTACAAGGGTATACTTAAGAATTTAGGAGAAGAGCTATTTTATTAGGAGTAGATTTGTAGAGCCAAGACACTTTTCTCAAGTATATAGGAGGCTTACATACCTACCTAAGACATACTATCCTCATGTTTAACCCTACAAGCCTAGATGAAGTTTGTGTTCAAGCCACACATTTAGAGGCAAGGGGAAAACAAAACTTAGATGAGAATGGGGAAAATGAGTTTAAAGGTAATTGGAATAAAAAGAGAAATTCAAATGTCAGAAAAGAGAAGGGAAAATTCTTTTGCAAAAACTGTTCTAAAACTAGCCATGATGAAGACCATTGTTGGAAACTTCATCCAGAGTTGAAACCAGAAATTTTGAAGTCCAAAGAGAAAGCCAAGGAGAAAGGAAAAAATGTTGCAATAGCTAAACAAGACTTAGGGTTAGATTCAGGAGATGAAACAAAAATCATAGCTATGGGACTAAAGAACATGAAGGGGAAAGAGATTGAAAATAAACCTAGTTCTAGTATATCTAACTGACACATACAAGCTCCAAATGAAGAAAAGAGAATTGAACTGTTTCATGTGAGGGTCATTTCCAAACATACCAAGGTTGACACATTGTTTGACAGTGGGTCAGAAGAAAATTTAATCTTTGAAGACTTGGTCAAGAAACTTAATCTTGAGACCATTCCACATCCAAAACCATATCCACTTGGTTGGATTTGTAAGGATGCAAATTTACAGGTTTCAAAGAAGTGCATGTTGCGCTTTGCAATAACAGCACATTTCATTGACACGGTTGAATTAGATTTTTTTTAGCTTGATATAACAGGTATGGTGTTGGGCAGTCCTTACTTGTATGACAAGAAAGCGATCTTACATCTCCATGAGAACAAATACCATGTATTCAAAGATGGCAAGGATTACATTGTGAGAGCTCATCGCAAAAAACTAGACACTTCTTTAGCTAATGCAAGGCAGATTAAGAGGCTCGTCAATGCAAGACAAAACTTGAAATTGGTGATGATTAAACAAAGAGAAGTTTTACATAGTCCTTTTCAAACAAATACTGATATATGTAATGAGTTGTTTCAGTTTGAAAGCAGGTTGTCTTTGAAAGAAGATGACAAGCAGTTCCAGTAGTCGACATTGGTGTTGAACGGTGCTGAAAAAAAAGTGTCAGTGCAAGAAGTTGCAAAGGTCAAAGAGAGGGAAAAGAAACTTGATAAAGAAGGCACAGGATTTAGAAATTTTCATTACTAGTTTCAGAAAGGTATGGTACAATGGTGAAGAAACTTGGTTAAGAATCGACACAAGTTCAAAGCAAATTCAACAAAAAATCGCCATAAGGACAAGATGCAAGCTGAGAGTAATTCCATGTTTCCTTTGATTATATACCAATGTAGAAACAATATGTTTACTACAAAGATAGATTGTTTTTTCTACAATTTCAGTAAATATGCAACATCACCATGTCAAAAACAGCAATGGTTGGTCGACGGAATCAAGGAAAAATTTGTCGTTTCATGAAAATCTCCAATTAATGAAATTAGGGAAATTTCAGTGGATAAATATTGGAAGAGTGGGGACACACTTCTCATCTTCATGTTCAGTAGTCCAGAGAGCTTTTGGGGTCCAAAAGCTTCCCAGTGGGGATGTGTGATCAGGAGATCATATGTTAAGCTCAAAATTGAAAGTGCTCGAAACAGGTACGAACCTGAGCGACTGGAAAGGTCTCATCATTGCGACTCCGGTGCCGTGAACGGTTCGAGAAGCTGATGTCGTATAAGGAAGATATAGAGTTATATTCTTTTTACCAAACAACAAAATTTTGCGACTGGATGCCCAGTCAGCATGCAGGTACAACCAGCAGGTATATTCTTGGAGTATTCCATTTTTCTCCTAGCCAACAGGATGGCGCCACGTGGCATGATGTGGGTCATTTATCTTATGGTACGAGGATGGGGTCTGGCTGTTGGATGAGTTTTGGTTAAGCCATCATATGAGTGACACGTGGCAAGCCCGTGGGCCGCCACGTGTCCTCAGGAGGGTGTATTAAAAAAAAATTGGGCCTTCCCCGGAATCGAACAACCGACCTCCGAGCACGTGGGCAAGAGCCTTTACCAACCCGCCTATACAATGTTACTTAACATATAACGGATGCCACATCATTTTATTGTTTAAAGGTTTTACATTTAGGGGTTTGGGAGGCTAAACCCCCCTCTCATGTGGCTTTGCGCCAAGAACCGTGAGCCTCCACTCCAACCAGCGGCTACAAAAACTTAACACCGACGACAACAATCACATGGTATGGTTTTCAATAAGTTAATGCGACGGTTTGTTATGGGTGGTTTAACCAATGGTTTTGGCAGGAGTTAACTCCATTTCTTGTCACATGGACAGAGCTGTAACCGTTTACCTATGTGGTTAAGACTTAAGTTAAATTCGATGGTTTCGACGGGCCATTTGTGACTTGTTCACATGGTTTTATTAACAGTTTATGCAAAACATTGTTGGGAACCATTAACTCTGAGTTCCACTATATTTTTGGAGTATATTAAAACTAAACCGCGTGGGTTTCGGTGGAGGGTCGGCTTGTGACCACTCCGCCTAAAAATCACACTTTAAATCTAATGGTTTTTGACTGGTAGGAAAGGTAGCGGTACCCTAAATTTAGGGGTTTTATTAAATTTAACTGAAGTTAAGTGCCCGTCTCCACAATTAGTGGAGCTTTTCTAGCTTTCATTGGGAAAAATGCATTGGGAGGTTGATTTTCGACCAATTTTGGTGAAATAAGAGTTCAACTAGAATAATTTTAGCATTCTGGAGCCATTAGTGTAGAGAAAAAAACCATTAGAGGCCAGTAAACACATGTAATTTACAATTTTGAGCATACTGACAAAGAGGGACATGCCATTGGGAGCTGGACCAGCAGATGTAGCCTAGGAGGGGTGAACTGCTTCATCATGCCTACTCTGTAAAACTTATGTGTGAATGTTTTTCTCTGTTATGCACTACTTTTCAGTTTTTATAAGGCTTATTTACATGCTTAAAGTTCACTAATTAATCTAAATTTCATGGTTAGAACTCTCATTCCTTAAGAAAAATTATGGAGACAATTTTTACATGTTTATATTACTGAAAGGACACTTAGCACAACAGAACTTATACACTCCTTTTAGATCAAGTTGAGTAGTGGATTAGCATTATGGAGTAGTGGAGCAACATAATAAAGAAGAAAGAGTGGAAGTCATGGAGCAATAATGAGGAAGATGATGGAGATAGTAAAGGAATAAATGCAAGATGATGGAGATATTGGAGGATTTATTGCAGAGGTGATGGAGATAGTGGATGGATAAATGCAAGATGATGGAGATAGTGGAGGAGTAATTGTAGAGATGATGATGATAGTGGAGGGAAGTGCAGTATTTATGGAGGCTAGTGGGCACATGTGCAACGGATTTATGAGGTGGGCCAAGGCTAGGGAAGGCTCACAACCATAAAAGGACGATGAGGGCAACAAAGGAAGGGAGTCTGGATTTTTATTGTCGAGTGTCGTAACACATTTATTTGCATGCTTCAGTTTTTTAGCTAAGACTGTTGTGTTGTTTAGCACCGGGTGTTCTTGACTGAGAATCCCACCCTTACCCACAGGGGACTTCGAGTGCATACTCTAGGAAGGTTTTCTTGGGCAACATTCATCATCCGGAAATCAGTGCCACTTTCAGCAGCTCTCATCTACACTTCCAGCTACAGGAATTACGCATTCCTGAACTTGGGTTTAAGTGTTGGAAGGTTGTTCTCAATACTTTAGCTGAGAAACCTGTGGAGGGATCAACCCTTCACACTGTGGATCCATTGTAGTCTTCCAAGAGTCTCATTTTCATATCCGACATCAGGCCATCCATCTAATTCTCCTATGCAGCAACATTTCTTGCAGGAATTGCATAATTCTGCTGTGAGGGTTTGAGGAGAAGAGGAATTTCCAAGCAAATCAGCTTGGAATCCTGTGAGGGATTAATCCTTCAGTAGCCTGGGATCATAATTTTATTATCTATTAGTAGGCTACATCATCAACCCTCCCGGACAATGCAGTATTACCCAGCAGTTGTGCGTACAACAACCAGATATTCAGTGGAGGAGCTAGATCCTAAGTTTCTCAGCTTGGGATTGGGAGAAGGGACCAACCCTTCAGTTAGTGAGCTGATTGGGTGCTATTGCAACTGATAGATCATTATTCTAGCCCCAGATCAATAGTTTTCTCGAGGGAGTGCGTACCTTAGCTAGCAGGGGTGTAGTGTGCAACCCAAAAAGGGCCAAAATTCCAAACTCAAAATCTGGCCAAACCATTTCTGGGTTTTTCGAGTAGAATATGTGGTTAAAATATCGGATCTTTCTAAGCACTCCAACAACCTCTCACACATAGATCTTTTTCCTAGCAGAAATAGTTTCCAGCAACAACAGCTTATACTTTCCAGTGCTAAGTTTCATTAGTGTATTTCATCCATCTTGTGGCTTGAGTGCATTCCTTTTGGAGCATTGTGTACTTACATTTTTGTTGATACATAATGATATGTCTCAACTGTTTCTGCTCATATGCATGATGTTCTGATGTATTTCAAAATTTTTCCAGTTCTGTATGTTTTATTCTTATTTGGAATTATGCATATGTTCTATATTATTTTCTTTCCCATTTTGGGATATTACAGAGGTATCAAAGCATGATCTTTGGCTCATCTTGTGGGATTTTCATGACATCAGAGGAATAAGAAGAAGAAGTAGAAAAAGGAGAAGTCTTGAATGGCGGAAGGATTGGGTTTTGCCACAATTCTCTTCAGATCTATTCAGGATCTCACCATGGAGATCAAAGAAATGAGAAGGGAAAGGCAAAAGGAAACCTCAAGAAGGTTTTAGAATGGAGAAGGTCCGAGAACTTCCTATCAGCAGTATAAGTAACCGGCGGTGTAGAAATTTCCACAACACCCTACTATGCCCACTTTCCTTACAGAAGGAAATGAATTGCATGGGGATGGAGGATATTTGGATCCTGAGACTCTTAGTGATTATCTTGCAGAGTACAAGAGAATCTAAATTTCCACGAGTTTTGTCATATTAAAGAGAAATGGAGACCCCGCAACAACAATAGAAGAAGAGGGAATATGCAGAGTAGATTCTTTCTGCCTACATTCGATGGATCATCCAAAATCATGACAAAGGCTTGGATGGAGAAGTTAGATGATTTATTCCAGCTACACCCAGTAGTGGAAAAGGAATCCATTGAGAATGTAGTGCTACACCTTGAGGGTGAAGAAAATGGTTGGTGGTTCGACAAATTGAAACATGCAAGAGTGACCGCGTATGCAGAGTTCACTCAAAGATTGGCAAAGAGGTTTGACAGAAGAAAAATAGAGGCACTTTCCATTGAGACATTTTCCAACATTGATGAGGATGTATATGAGGAGAAAAAAGAAGATGTTAGTAATGATACTTTGGAAGAAGAGCAACTACCACCACAACCAGCTATAGTAGAGGTACTTGCATCAATGGGAGGAGCACTTGCATCTTTTCAAGATGGTTGTGAGCATTCAACATTAAGAGTCGTAGTCATGATTCAGGAGGTGCATGAGGAAGAGGAAGAAGATACCAGCGTTGGTGTAGCAGTAGAGGAGCAGCCATCACCATCACTAGCAATTGGAGAAGCAATTGCACTGGTTGGAGGAACTCTTGTAGCTTTGCAAGATGTTCCCAAGCATTAGCTGATCCAAGTATGCAAACATTTCTACCCCAGATTGTTTCAGCACATCATATTGATATTTGTGGGGTCATGCCATCAGGGCAATTGCAAGACCAATGGTTAGATGACATTGTTGATTTGGAGCAACAGCCTATCACTGCGTAGAGGAACCTTGACTGGTTCAAGGAGAAGATGTATTTCTATCCCAGTTTGACATTTTTGAGATGCACACAAAACTTTGTGTTGGAGTGTGGAGTTTCTGAGGATGGGATTAGCAGAATCCTAATGGATGGAAGCTATACAATGGCTTTCACGAACCAGAATTTACTGTCGCATGAGCTGTCATTTTCTATTTTTGACAAAGAGATATTGTCCATTATGCATGCATTAGTCAAATTCCAACAATTTTTTATTGACAGTAGACTTCAGGTGAAGAGCAACCACCATAGTCTTCGCCATCTTTTTGAGGAGGAGGAGCAGCTGCAGAAGAGGCAACAATGGTTAATCAATACAATGCAGGACTATGAGAGGGCCATGAGACAATAGATGCACTATCATGGAGATCAACAGCACTATCACTGAGGAGCAGTGATGATTTTAGGGCCGAGTTATTATTTGAGAATTCTAATGACCACTTCACTTATGAAGCATTGGATGGGAAGATGGTAGATGGTAGACATCATATAATGGATACCATCTTCCATTATCAGGACAAAGCCTTCTTGATGAGCACCTCACAACTCAAAGAGAAGTTTCTACATGCAACATATTCAGAACCTCATAGGTTCTACCAGGTCATCAGAGAGAGGTTCTCATGGAGAGACCTCAAGGAGGATGCACTTCGACATATCATGGAGTGCAAATATTTTCATCAGATTGTGGAGGATGGTATTGTCAACATTGATACGATGTCGAGGTATGCACATTACTTCGACATTTTCACACAACACATCTCTTCACCCATGACCAGATTATCTTTTCGATATGTCTTCATGCTTCATGGTCTTCCCAAGGCCATAGATAGTGATGGGGATAGTTATTGTATCAGAATTTTTTGGTGGGAGCTTCTCCATTGGGTGGATACTGAGCTGGTGCATGATACAAGTCATAACCCACAGTTGGATGGATGGATGGAGATGATGAGCAAGTGGATGGAAAGCTACTTGCAAATCTATGACACATGGCAGCAAGAATCATGGTTGCGTTGGTTGCTCTTGGGTGAGTATGGTTACCACCCGATATTTCAGATTGGTATGTTCCATGCCTTGCACAGTACTGAGGTGATGCAGCAACAGGAGGCATGGCTACGCTGGCTACTCTTGGGAGATTATGGCCAAGACATTGCATTTTATATGCCCATTGGTATATCATTGTTTCCTACCTTGCATCGTAGTGATGAGATGCAGCAACTGGAGGCATGACTGCACTGGTTACTCTTGGGAGAGTATGGCCACCATATGAAATTCCACATGTCAATTTGGATGTTAGTGTTTTATACCTGGCATTGTGATGATGTGTTGTGGAAGCAGGAGGCCTTGCTGCATTGGCTTCTCTTGAGAGACTATGGCTACCATACTTAGCATGACAATGATGTGATGTGGCAGCAAGAGGCATTGTTGTGGTGGATTCTCTTGAGAGAGTATGGCTACCATACTTGGTATGATGATGTTGTGATGTAGCAACAAGAGGCATTTTTGTGGTGGCTTCTCTTGGGGGAGTATGGTTCGACATTCCACATGTTGATCCGTGTATCTCTACTTCTCACTTTGCACAACGTTGATATGATGCTTGGAGAAAGCAAGGCCACTAGGGCCAAGGATTGGAGCATGAAGAGACACAACATACTCCATGTAGCATGGGCTGGAGAGATTTCATATGAGTTGGGAATTTCCTTTGGAGGAAGGAACCACAACTCTTCCCATGTCTCATGTGGGTAGGAGGATTTTAGACAGCAGATGGTTGCCACTATAGGACTTATTGATGAGGAGAGGCATCTGGTTATACATCCAGAGGCCATTCTAGAAATTTTAGAGAGGCAACTATGGATCTAGGCAGTCACGGCACATTGGATTAGATGGGAGAACCTTCGAGATGAGGGTGCAACTTGGGAGGGAGAGAAAGTTCTACAGAATCCACTTTTACAATTGCTTTAGGACAAGCAACATTTTTGCGGGGAGGACTGTAATATTCCAAAATTTCCATGAGCTAATTGGAATATTATATTTCTTACTTTTGTTATTTAGTTAGGTAAATAAAAGGGTGGAGAGACCCATAAATCTAGTAGATGAATAAAATCCACTTTTATAGTGTGAATATTGGTTAGTTGAGTAGTGGAAGTAGCATTATGGAGTAGTGGAGCAACATAATAATGAAGAAAGAGTGCAGGTCACGGAGCAATAATGAGGAAGATTATGGAGATAGTGAAGGAATAAATACAAGATGATGGAGATGGTGGAGGAGTGATTACAGAGATGATGGAGATAGTGGAGGAATAAATACAAGATGATGGAGATAGTTGAGGAGTAACTGTAGAGATGATGGAGATAGTGGAGGATAACACAGTCTTTATGGAGGCTAGTGGCCACATGTGCATCGTAGTTATGAGGCGGGCCAAGGATAGGGAAGGCTCACAACCATAAAAGGAAGATGAGGGAAACAAAGGAATGGAGTCTGGATTTTTATTGTTGAGTTTCGTAAGACATTTCTTTGCACACTTCAGCTCTTTAGCTATGTCTATTGTGTTTTTTAGCAATGGGTGTTCCCGAGTGGGAATCTCACCCTTACCCATGGGGGACTTCAATTTCCTACTCTCGAAAGGTTTTCTTGGGCATCATTCATCATCCGGAAATTAGTGCCACTTTCATCGACTCTCATCTGCACTTCCATCTACAAGAATTACGCATTCTTGAACTTGGGTTTGAGAGTTGGAAGGTTTTTATTAGTACTTAATTTGAGAAACCTATCGAGGGATCAGTGCTTCACACTATGGATCCATTGCAATATTTCAAGAGTCTCATTGTCATATGCGACATCAGGCCATCCATCTAATTCTCCTATGCAGCAACATTTCCTGTAGGAATTTTGTAATTCTACAGTGAGGGTTTGAGGATAAGTGGAAGTTCCGAGCAACTCGGCTTGGAATCTTGTGAGGGATTAATCCTTCACTCCAGGGATCACTTCAGCAGCCTAGGATCAAAATTGTATTATCTATTAGTAGGCTACATCAACAAACCTCCTAGAAAACACAATATTACCCAGCAGTTGTGCATGCAACAACTACATATTTAGTGGAGGAGCTAGATCCTAAGTTTCTCAGCTTGGGATTGGGAGAAGGGACAAACACTTTAGTTAGTGAGATGATTGGGTGCTATTGCAACTGATAGATCATTATTTCAGCCCCAAATCAACATTTTTCTCTAGGGAGTGCGTAACTCAGCTAGCAAGGGTGTAGTGTGCAACCCAAAAAGGGCCGAAATTACAAACTCAAAATCTCGCCAAACCATTTCTGGGGTTTTCTTGGTTTTTTGAGTAGCATCCATGGTTAAAATCCTAAATCTATTTTAGCACTCCAGCAGTCTCTCACGCGTACATCTTCTTCCAAGCAGCAGTAGTTTTTAGCAGCAACAGTTTATACTTTCGAGTGCTAATTTTCATTAGTGTATTTCAACCATCTTGTGGGTTGAGTGCATTCCTTTTGGAGCACTGTGTACTTAAATTGTTGTTGATACATAATGATATGGCTCAGTTGTTTATGCTCATATGTATTTTGTTATGATGTATTTGGAAATTTTTCGAGTTCTGTATGTTTTATTCTCATTTCGAATTATGCATATTCTCTATATTATTTCCTTTCCCATTTTGGGATATTACATGATATATTCCCTCAAATAATATTTGTAACTTTGTTCCAATTTCTCAACGAAAGATGTTCACTATTCAACTCATTTCAAATTTTCTTACATAAAGAGTGGTTCTAACATTTAATTTATATTTTGAAACATGCTCTAACTGATACTTGTATAGAATTTATACCACAATGATGCAGAAATATGCTTCTCAAATAGTTTAAATACACTTTGTGAAAGATGCTGAAAAATTCTCTCAAAGTCCTTTGAAATTTGTATTCATGATTTTCACTTTTAATTGGCACAGAGTGTTGTTCCAACATTGCTAGAGCTCCTACTTCTGACACTTCGACACTATCTCACACACAACGTATATAAATACATATGACACTATATTAAGGGTCTAATCACTCGAACTGAACGAACATAAGTCTTAGTCGTTTGTCGATCACTATAATATTAGTGCTACCGTGTGATTGTTTGACAACATTTGCGCTAGTTGTTGAGGGAAGGATGAAGAAATTTTTCAATTGAACCTTTCCACACTAATGGGAGACTTTCACGAAAATATCAAATTTTCACATTATTAATATGAAAAGGAAGCAACGAAAATGCTCCAAATCATAGCATCTAGTTTTTTATGCAAAACTAATTGCATTAAACTCCTCAATTCCACTAGCAAGAGGAATAATTATGGAAAAGAGACGAGTTAATAAGAGGAATTATTTTGCATGTGCAAAGGAAACATGTGAAAAGGTGGCTCTGTGGATGAGTTTTTGGTTGTGTGGAGGATCTTGTGGTTGTGTGAAGGATGTATGGAGGAATCATGTGCGGAGATGCAAATGCGGACAAAATACGAATCAATTAGCACTCATTGTGTGAAGGAAGTTGTGTGAAATTGATTGTGTAGAGGAAGCATGTATCGAAGAAGCGTGTGCACAAGAAGTTGTGCAAAGATGCAAATGTGGATGAAATGTGTATGAATTAGCTGTACAGGCAGGGACTATGTTGCATTGCAGCTATTAGCCTTGTTTCTCTTCCACTCATCCATTCTAGAGATAGGGAATCAATGGACATCATTCAAAATCTATTGGAATATTGGAGGGAGTTGTTATTTTGGTTTCTTTATAACTCTTGGTTAATTTCTCTCTCCTATTGTTAGTAATTCATTCTCATAGTTGGAATTCATCAGCTAGCTGGTGTCTTCTCACTCCCTATAGGTTGTACACTCTCTTAGGGCCATAGTTTACTCATTTGCTAGTGTCTTATCATTCTCCACATGTTGTACCCTACATTCCAATTGGTATTTGGGACATACATTGCATTCTAATTAATAAGTGGGTCATAATATATTTTTTTTTCTCTTACTTGAGACATTGTGAACATTAGATAAATATAAATTACTCTTTTAGTATCTTGAACTTTCCTTCTAGAGGTTAACGTTGATGGATTTTTGCTAGTTTTTTTTTTAACTATAAAATACCACCTATTTTAAAGCCTACACATCAATATTGATTCCCACTTAATTTTTAAAATTGTCAAATTAATAAGTTAGTTGAAAATTCACTGGTATTGATACTAAGCAGACAATTGCAAATATTGAGTGATCTGATTTAAAAATATACTAGAAAGTGATTCAATCCATAATCCCTATTAATGTAATAGAAAGTGATTCAATCCATAATCCCTATTAAGACATTAAGATTTGATTATAAATCCTATCACACACCATGCTTAATGGACTTACCATGAGTCTTTGGATGTGCTAGAAAATATCATCTCCATCCCATGATTTCAAGTTTATGGTGACTATTTGAATACTAAATTAATAAGAAATTGAAATCTTAAACATTTGAATGAATATCAATGCATTTCACATACCCTTCCACTCTTTATGATTTAGAATGCATTTATATGTGTGGCTTAATTATGGTTTACTGAACCTAATAGGGTTCTTCTTTTATTCCAAAACATTCAATTCGTTTATTTTTCATTTGTGTAAAATAAACCTATAATGCAGTTTCCTTTATCAAAATTTTCAAATTTAAAGTCATAATTTCTCACCGATTTTAAAATAGTATATATTTTTATATAGTTTAGTTCATTAATATTATATTAATTTTATGAATTAAAATTGATAATCATAAAAATGATTGTAAAACATCATATAACGTGTCATTTTCATTTTCTTTTTCTGTGGTATTTCAACCAAATGGTTGAAGATTCAATTATCGTGTCTCTCTCAGGCAGCTACAACGAATAAGCATGCGTACATCATGGAAATGATAATTTAATATATTTTATAAAGTAAAATTATAAATTTTTAATATATATAATTTGACTACAGCTTGATATTAAAAAATAATTTCAATTTATAATAAGGTTATTGTAGCAATTGATAATGGTAAAATAATAATGAAAATAAATAGGGATATTTAGGTTCAATATGGAAATGGAATGCATCTACAATCTATCGAAGTATAATAATGATAAAGACTTAAGTTTGGATTTGTCACGGATTGAAAGAACAAGTTTTTTGATGTGCAACTTTTTTAAGAGAGTAAAAATTGAAAAAAAATTTACACTTCGAGAGTTTTGATCTCTCTTAGTCCTTGATGTATCTAAGCTTAGGATGGATATATGTGAGTCCATATGGTCAAATCTTTCCTTAACATAAAAATAATTCCATTGTCTTATACATCATATAGAGTCGGCATTGAAATATTTTACTCAACATGAACATTGAAATACTTTATTTACTTTATCCACATTAAAAAATATTCTATTATTATTAGCATATTTTTAAATAAATATCTCTTCCTACTATTAGAAAGTAGAAATCAAATATCCATAGAATATAATCTCCATCTCTTTTTATATATATAGTAAGTTGAAATACAATTATTTTATATAAAATATGCGTTAAAATATTTTATTTATGGTAAAAGTAAATATTTTTCTTCCTTTTTACTTTTTCTATATATGTGAGAGAAATTGATATAGATATTCAAAATCTTTATTTAAGGTATGCATTGAAAAATGAAGGAATTTCCTTTTTTACTTTCTCTATATATATGTGTGAGAAATTGATATTGATATTAAAAAAAATTGTTTAAGATATACATTGAAAAATGAAGGAATTGCATATCTTTTTTATATGGGAAAAATAATAACATAGTAAGATTTTTAATTTCAATTTCTTTATCTTTATATATAAAGCTAATGTAAAATTATGTTATTTAATATGGAAATTCAAATATTTTATACATGGTTGACATTGAAACATTTCTTTTGTTATTAATATTTGCTTTTTTAAATACCACTTGTTAACTCTATTAAATTACACATCTCCTTCGTAGTGAGTTTTTATATCAATATTAGTTTAGATGTCATGTTTAGATACCATATTGAGTTATGAAGGAATTGCATATCTCCATCATACTAAAATGTAAAAGATATTTGTGGATGAAATTATAATTTTTTTACTATCAATTACTTTATTTTTGTATTGACTAGTGAAGGAATTACACATGTCCTTCACACTTACAGTATATATGTCTTACTCCACATTAATCATCAACACTAAAAGGTAAAAATAATTTATGAACTAAATTAGAATATATGAGTTACTTTATATCTCTATATAAATTGATGTAAAATTATGTTATTTACCATGGACATTGAAGTATTTTATTTATGGTAAACATTGAAACATATTTTTGTTATTAATATTTATGCTTGATATTAAAAGATATTTCTTTTAATGTAATTTTATGGGACAACATCTCTCTGATAGTGGAAGGAGAGTGCATTCAAATGCAATTGTGCTTTATTGTTATTATTATTATTATTATTATTTAATCTAATACTTCATTTTGTGAAAATTACATCTCTCTCATACTAAGGGACATTGAATTATTTACACTCATTTACAACCACCAAAATATCTTCTACATATTGATCTGATATTTAAATGTTTACATTCACTTACCAATATTACAACATCTACCCATCTTCCACATACTGAGTTATGGATTTTCTCTAAAAGCAATAATAAATTGGGTACTTAACACCCAAACCTATATGTGATAATGCAATGGGTAATCAAAGTAATAAAAAATTTCGTTTTCTTTTAATATAGTGAATACTTAATTCTCTTCCAAATAAGTTTGTGTCACCAAGGAGAATCATTTGTTACTTTAGTTTATTTAGTAATAAGTAATTAGTATCAACTAATAATTTATTTAGTAATGAGTAATTAGTATTAACTAATAACTTTTAGCTAACTTGATAATAAGTGATTGAGAAAATTATTGATAATTACTTACCTAACAAAAGGAACCTAGTTTATAAAAATATTATTTATTAATGTGTAAAAAGAATTTAATTTATAAAATTAATAGTTAGTAATATATTAGACATTAAAACGGTATGGAACCCATGCATAACTAATAAAATTTGTAAATTCATTATATCTAAAAGTCTACTTATCAACGTTTGTTTAAGGGACATGTCATTTATTTTCTTCCTAAAATACTTTCATAACAAAGCATAATAAAAGTAGGTAGATATATCATAATTTTGTAGCCATACAAGTAGGAAGTAGCCATATATAACATGCCATTGACTTGGCATCATTGTTTTTCCTCCAAGGTCTTTGTCTAAATAATAATAATAAATTATGGCATTTCAATGAGATCTTTTAATATGTTCATGTAATACTGATTTCCCTAGTTTCTTTCCATTGTAGCTAATGTCATCATGGTAATATTTGTTAAGGAGATTTATCTTAAACCATATTTTTTATAATTCTTATTTGCTTTTTAATAAATTTTAATGATCATATTGTCATGTTCATTTTCTTGATAAAGAAAATCATCAAAAGTATATATGATAGTAGATTTGTCAAGAAAAAGAAGAGATACTTGAAGAAAGAAGAGATACTTGAAAGAGACAATAGGAAATGTTTCAAACCTCTTTTGAGCTTATTCACAAACATATTTATCATATAAAGGATAAGGCTCAATCTCTACCACTACATGTTTTTGAATTTCCACACATTTTGGTTTTTTCTTTCATGATTAGTGCAATTTTTAGTGTCATAATTGTCACATCATATGAATAAGACCCTTTTTGGCAATTTTCAAAGATGTATTTCTTTTCTATAATCACTTCACTTTCATGATATTTCTTATTAATTGATATTTTATCATTTTTCTTCCATGGAAATTTGTTGCATTCATTTTGGTTATTTTATCTTTAAATAATAAAAAAATTGCAACTATAAATACAAATAAAATATATATTATATATTTTTTATTTTTTTTAAGTCAAAAGATACATTTTTAAGTGCAAAAATTTAATACAAATTAAAAAACATAATCATGAATATTATATACATGGAAATGACATATTTTAAAACACTTCCTCAATAGTTTTAATTGAAACTTAATTCTAACTTATAGATTTTATTTCAAATATATTAATAGAAAAAAGCTTCATTATTTAAAAAGAAGAAGCTAAAACTACAATACTAATATAAATTTTAATAATCCATATGAAATGACTCTAACTATAAACAATAACAATAGTGAAAATAACAAGGTTTGAAGGAATGTTAAAAATTCTCTTGCATTTCTTAAATGATAGAAAAAAAGATATTTGAATGTAATAGTTACTAACATAACCATATTTGTAAATGTGGTTGATATACGCTCAAGGCGTATAATTATGATAATAATAATAATAATAATAATAATTTTTATTATAATAATGATGATTATTATTATAATTATAATTATTATTAATTAATATTAATAATATTATTTTTAAATAAATTTAATATCATTATTAATTAATAAATATTAATAATAATTAATTTATTCATTCGATAATATGGTAAATAATTAATTGATTCAATATTAATAATTAATTGATTCATAATTAATTAATAAATACTAATAATAATAATAAATAACTATTTATTATTCATAATAATAATAATAATTTACTAATATTGTTTTATTAATATAAATATTGATAATTATTATGGATAATGATTGATTTTCATATTGAGACAATATTTTCCACGATGCGACGTTGGACCATGGTTGACCATGATTAACCATGGTTGACAATGATTGATTTTATAAAACATCGTTGACCATGGTTGATCATGATTGAATAATATTAAACCCAAGAGCCTAATATTATGAAACCAAGGTATATAAACCCCAAGGTAAATGTAATTGACCTAAGTATGAATGTTAATTTTGTTGTGGTAATTTCACATTCACATTCAAATTTAAAATTTAATTTCTGATCTTATGCTTGATGTACATATGTTTCCTTGTTGCCTGTGTGTCCAACAAGTAAATTAATTGAGTTTTATGAGTGAATTCAAGAGCATAAAGTATGAAAATAAAATGTTGAAGAACAACAACAAAATACACAGCAAACCATCACAATTGATCCATCAACACAAATTTTTGATGAAGGAGTTCACCCCTCATGGGCTACATCTCCTTGGTCCAGCTTCCATGGCTTGGGTCTCTATATTAGCTCAAAGTGAAAAAAAATGTTGTTTACATTCAATAAAGCTCTTGAAACATACTCCAATGAGTTTAGAATGCTCAAATATATCAGAAATGACTATTCATTCTCTCAATTTAGCCTTTAGCTGATTTAGGCATGGCCTTCCTTCCTAGTGGCCCTCGGCTTCCTTTTTCTTCAAATTGATAAAAATGCATATATAATTGCTCCTCTGCCTCTGCAACATGTACCAATGGATTCAGAGCATGCCAATCTGTTAGGAATGACTCCTCCTGAGCCAAAATTGGTTGAAAATTTCTCCAGGTATGGTAAAAAAACAATCCTAGTGAAATGCCTCCAAAACCGGAGGAGAATCCAGTTAGCTCCGACAAAATGGGGATTCTGCTGAAACTAGAAGAGTTCACTAAACCTGATACCATTTAAATACATGTTTAATTAGTTTTTAACTGCACTTAGTTATGGATAAGTGAGTATTAACTGTGCATAAGCGCATTTCATAAAACATGATTTAATTAATGTAAACCACTGGATTAGTGGATTAACCCACAATTAGAATTAAACTCTGCGCTTAAACATTCCACTCCGCTCATGCTCATTGTGGCAAGGTTGTATGGGGAGGGGGATGGCCCGCATGGTTGGCCCCCTCCAAACACCCGCCATCGGATCCGGTTAACAATAAGCATTAGTCGGGACCATAGTAGGTTAAGTCTCAAAGCAATAGCATGGTGGTGAGGTGGTCGGATGATGCGGGGTAGGTCATGGGTTCAACCCCGACCCCCACACAATAATTTTGCTTGACATTTCATTGGCCATACCAAAGGTTAATAACTTTGGGTTAAAATAAACATTCGCCTGAATTCATATGCGCCAATGTTATAGTTTCATACTTTGGTTTAATATAATAATTTGGACAGATATAATATAAAAATGACACCAATGTTCGGCCTTTGCATAAATAAATATGCCACCATATAATTAAATTTGACCATAGGATAAATATGAATTCGAACCTTGGAGTTGGAGAGGGTCCACCAGTGGGGGCACGTGGCATCCCCCCGTTGCACCATGTGTCAGCCTCTAGTTGGATACCCATCGATATATAAAAAAAAATCGAATTCAACTTTAGGAGAAGATCCTTAAAAAAAGCTTCACTTTCAGACAAAACTAGTAAATCCTGTTGTGAAAATTGTCACAGTGCCACTGGAAAAAAAATTAATAATATTCCCTGCATGCTAACTGGGCTGCCATGTCATCAACCTACCACTGTTTCCCAATTTTTTTTTTAAATTTCGCCTGTTCTAAACGGCGATCAACACACTATAAATTCTTCATCCGGGGTTGGTTTTCGACGAAACAAAGTGCGTCCGATTCTTAGCGACGGGTCGGTCGCGGTTGTTTAGTTTCCAATCAATTCTGATAACTTTCATTTTTGAGCTTTTACATTGAGCACTTGATCATTCATCCCCACTAGAAGCCTTTTCGACCCCAAAAGCTCTTGGATTACTGATCATGTAGAGGGTACTATTCCCTCGCCCTTCCAGTCTATATCCACTGAAATTTTATCATTTTCATCAAATGGAGCTTTTCGTTATAAAATTATATATTACATAGCAACGAAACACATAAAATATGCGGAAAACACAAGCACACAAAACACATAAAACCAAAGAGAGACAGATATACGTGGTTCACCCAGTTTGGGCTACGTCCACCCCGAATAGCCAATCCTTCCTTTCTATTATCCAGCAAAAAGAAGAGACACAACCTACAACAGATCCACTATAATATTCTTTTTTCTCTCTCATAGTCTCCCTATCTATTTCTCGGTCTGAGAATACACATACAATACATAGCTGCAATACAATACCCTCATAAAAAAGAGGGGTTGCCTTCTAGGGCAAAAAACCCTAAGCTAAACATAACTTCTACCATCATATCATCCGCCTAATGAATGGCCGAGATTGACTAGAAATTACTATACTTTTACAAGGAAAATTTACATATGTTTTTAGTTTTGGGGGCACTGCCCCCGAAAACCCCCGCCAGGGGGGGGCTCCCTAAAGTCGCAGCCACCCCCCCGGACCCCCCAGGCAGCGTTTCATTATGAGCGATGTTGTCGCCCGATTAAGTTATAGGGGTCCAACACTGTGATACAAAATAAACAAGATAATCAGGCTCGACACCCAACAATCTCCCACTTGGAGACTGATTGTAGCAACTCCACCACTGCTTCATTTGCTGGACAATGACTCCACTTTGGACCTCGATGTTTCTCATCTTCATCATATATTTGAAGACCAATTGAAACTGATCATATTCTCAATTTCTCCTTGGTTACAACTTTTGTTAGCATATCTGCAGGATTCTGGCTAGTGTGTATCTTTTCCAGCTTCAACTGTCCATCTTCCAGCACTGACTGTATGAAATGGTATGTGAGCTGTATGTGTTTAGTCCTAGAATGAAATGTTGAGTTCTTTGCAAGATGAATGTCACTTTGGCTATCACTATATAACGTGCCCATATCATGCTTCTTACCCAATTCATCCATAAACCTTTGTGACCAAATAATTTCTTTACTAACCTCTGTAGCAGCAACATACTTTGCTTCTGTTGTTGCAAGTGCAACAACACTTTGGATTTTTGAAACCCAACTGATTGTTGTTCCACCTACAGTAAATACATACCCTGTAGTGCTCCTCCTTTTATCTCTGTCACCTGCCATATATGCATCAACATATCCCTGTAGAGAAATGTTTGAACCACCAAAGCACAAGGCCTGATTTGTGGTACCTCTCAAATATCTGAGAATCCATTTCACTGCCATCCAATGTTATTTTCCTGGATTGTTCATGTACCTGCTTACAACTCCCACTGCATGTGCTATATCAGGCCTTGTGCAGACCATTTCATACATTAAGCTTCCAATAGCTGATGCATATGGAACTTTAGACATATAATCCATTTCATCTTGGGTCTTGGGGCACATCTCCTTACTAAGTTTAAAATGGCTAGCAAAAGGTGTACTAACTGGTTTTGCATTATGCATATTAAATCTTTTCAACACCTTTTGTATGTACTCATTCTGGGACAATCTTAATTTGCGATTTTTTCTGTCTCTAGTTATTCTCATACCAAGGATTTGTTTTCCAGCTCCGAAATCCTTCATTGGAAATGAATTTGCCAATTTTATTTTGAGCACATTTATTTCCTACATGTTAGACGCTGCAATAGTCATGTCATCTACATACAATAACAATATAATATAGCTGCCATCATTTTGCTTTTTCAGATAAACACAATGATCAGAGTGACATCTAGTATAACCTTATTTAGACATAAACATGTCAAATTTTAGATACCACTGCCTTGGATCCTCTTTTAAGCCATAAAAGATCTTCTTTAACCTGCACACTAATTTTCCTTTCCCTTTGACCTCATATCCTTCTGGTTGCTGCATATAGATCTCTTCCTCCAAATCTCCATGGAGAAATGTTGTCTTTACATCTAATTGTTGAATATGTAAATCTTCCATTGCTATAAGACTTAAAATAGTTCTGATTGAAGTCATCTTAACAATAGGAGAAAATATTTCATCAAAATCAATACCTTTCTTTTGTGCAAATCCCTTCACCACAAGTCTAGCTTTGTACCTTTATTTTCCTCCATCTTCTTCCTTTAGCTTGTAAACCCATTTATTTTGCAATGTTGTTTTACCTGCAAGAAACCTAACTAAGTCCCAAGTCTAGTTTTGTATTAAGGAGTCCATCTCTTCTTCCATCTCTAGCTCCCACTTCTTCCTGTTTTCAACCTGCATTGCTTCTTCATAACATTCGGGTTCACCAGAATCAGTCAACAATAAATAATATAATGAAGGAGAGTATCGTTCAAGGGGTCTACTTATCCTGGTAGATTTTCTGACACCACTTTCAGGTGTTTGAGGTGGTTGTTGTTGTTGTGGCTGTTGATTATTATTATTATTTTTAGGCACCTTTAATTTTTCTGTGATCTCATCAAGAACTTTGTATTATTTGTTTTCTTTTTCCTGTTTCTTTTCCTGCAATTGATTCTTATACAAGATTTTTTCATTGAATATTACATCTATGCTCCTAATGATTTTGTGATTTTCATAATCAGATAAGCGATAACCAAAATCATTAACACCATATACAATAAAGGTACATTTCTTTTATTTTGCCTCAAGATTGCTTCTATTTTATTTATTAATATGGAAAAAGGCCTCACATCCAAAAGGCTTTAAAAGGGAGTAGTTTATTTTTTTACCTATCCATGCCTCCTCTGGAATACCACCATCCAAGGAACTTGAAGGCACTCTTTTTATTAGATAAATAGCAGTATCTACAGCATCTGCCCAAAATTGTAAAGGCAATCGTGCATGCAATATCATATAACTTGCACGCTCCATGATTGTTCTGTTCATCCTTTCAAACACACCATTTTCTTGTGGTGTTCTTGGAACTGTCTTCTCTCTATGAATTCAATGCTTTGAATAGTACCTATCAAACTCTTTGCTGCAATATTCACCTCCATTGTCTAATCTGGGACACTTAAACTTATTTTCTGTCTCAATCTCAACCAAAGCTTTCCATTTCTTGAAAGTATCAAATACATCAAATTTATTATGAATACAATAAATCCAAGTTTTTCTAGTTGCATCATCAATAAAAGTAACATAATAACGAGAACCACCGAGAGATGATACCTGAGCAGGTCTCCATACATCTATATGCACAAGCTCTAATTTTTCGCTCCTTTTCTTTCCCAACTCTCAGAAATTTGACTCTCTTCTATTTTCCATAAATGCAATTCTCACAGAAATCCAAATCAATATTCTTCAAACCTGGCAGCAAATTTCTTGAGTGAAGAATATTCATCCCCTTCTCACTCATGTGTCTGAGCCTATGATGCCATAATGCTGCATCTCCTCCTTTGGAAGTTAAAGCATTAAAAGAGTTAGAGATACCATTGAAAAAATACAATGTACCAACCTTTTCTCCTTTTTCTATTACCAGGGCTCCTTTGGTGACCTTCCAAGTTTTATCTGTGAAAGTTGTCACACAACGTTTACCGCCTAACTGCCCTATTGAAATCATATTTTTCTTTAGATCTGGAGCATGCCTTACCTCCTTTAATAGCCATTGGTTTCCATTATGTTGTTTAACAAGAACTTTACCCATTCCAACAATTTTACAGGGTGTATCATCACTCAAACGAACTTGTCCAAAATCTCCTTGAACATAACCATGAAAATATTTCTTATCAGGTGTGGCATGGAATGAGGCCCCTGAATCTACCACCTAGGAATCAGTAAAATTTTTGAAATAAATAATCAAAGCATATTGTAACACATCACCTGTCACATTTGCTTCATGATTGTTTTATTTTTGTGCGTCTCCTTCTTTTCCCTTTCGAGATCTACAGTCTTTCTCCAGGTGTCCTTTCTTTCCACATTTCCATCACACTATCCTCGATCTGGACTTGGATCTACCTTTCCTTGATTTACTGCGATATCCCGAGCTCTTTCCTCTTTCCATTTTTATTCCCCAGGACTCTGCACTCAAAGCATTACCCAATGTCTCACCAAAGATTTTCCGTCGCATTTCCTTGCTACGGATAGCACCGACAACATCATCAAACTTTAAAGTACTAGATCAAGAGATAGAGTTACTAATGGCCATAACTCAAAAATTCCAGCTTTCTGGCAATGAGCATAGAAATAACAGAGCCCTAACTTCATCATCGAAGTTTACCCCTACAGAACTTAACTGACTGGTGACTGTATTAAAATCATTTAAATGGTCTGCAACAAATCCACCTTCTGACATCTTCATATTAAATAAAAGTTTCATAAGAAATACCTTGTTTGAGGCCGAGGGTTTCTCATATAGTTTCACCAATGCCTTAATCAAACCCTCTGTTGTTGTTTCCTTCAAAATATTGAAGGCTACCGATGCCACGATGCACAACCGTACAGTTTCGAGTGCCTTTCTATCGAGAATCTCCCATTCTGCATCTGTCATATTCGTTGGCTTCTTTGTTTTTCCGCTCAATGGTAGGTATAGATATTTCTAATACAGATAATCTTCCATCTTCATCTTCCACAGTGGGAAGTTTTGGCCGTTAAATTTCTCGACCCTAAATTTACCATCTTCCTCCATTGCTCCCACTCGAAACAGGAACCATTCTTTCCTACAAGTTTATTAACCAAATAGACCTTCGGCTCTGATACCAGTTGTTATAAAATTACATATTACAGAGAAATGAAACACATAAAATATGCGGAAAACACAAGCACACAAAAAACATAAAACCACAGAGACATAGATATATGTGGTTCACCCAGTTTGGGCTATGTCCACCTCAAACAGCCAGTCCTTCCTTTCTATTATCCAGCAAAAAGAAGAGACACAACCTACAGTAGATTCGTTGTAATATCCTCTGTTCTCTCTCACAATTTCCCTATCTGTTTTTCGGTCTAAGAATACACATACAATACACAGCCGTAATACAATACCCTCATACAAAATAGGGGTTTCCTTCTAGGGAAAAAAACCCTAAACTAAACCTACCTTCTACCGTCAGATCATCCACCTAATGAACAACCCAGATTAAATAGAAATTACTATACTTTTACAAGCCCCCCCCCTGGACCCCCAAGACAAAATTTAATTACGGGTGGCGTTGCCACCCCATTAAGGTACAGGGGTCCAATGCTGTGATACAAAATAAACAAAGATAATTAGGCTCCACACCCAACACTTTTCACAAAAAATTAACTTTTTCCTTGATTCTTGCGACCTTCTCTTGCTGTCATTTCCACCATCATGTTGCGATTCCCATGAATTTGTAGAGCAGGAAGCTATTATTGTAGAAACCATCTTGTTCCTACCTTGATTATTAATCAAGGGAAACTTAAAAATTTTCTCACCTTGCACACTATCACCATGGCGATTCTTAGTTTCTCTTGCTTTGTACTTGCGTTGAATCTTGACCAATTATCCTCGTCATTTCCATGTACCCTTTGGAAACAAAAAAAAAACACTTGTGGAACCCATTCCTTCTTTTTCAAACTGCTTTGTCACTTTCTCTTTGCCCTTTGCACTCTCTTGCACCAACATTTTGCTTCCAAAACTGCTCAACACTGATGTTGATTTCTGCAAATGTTTTACATCTTGTTCACCTCCTTTCAAAGGCAACCTGTTAGAATCCTGAAACATCTCATTACAATCATAAGCATCTTTTTTATTATTTTGATTCAAAACATCTTTTTTTTTTATCATTAACAATGTCAAATTATAGCTTTCATTCACTATCCTCTTCATTTCTCCTACATGTATAAGAGACAAACTTGTCTTCTTCTTATACGCTCTAACTATGTACTCAAAACCATATTTGAACAAGTGATACTTAATCTCATGGTGATGAAATGCTTCTTTCCTATCATACAGATAAGGACTTCCCAAAACAATGCCTGATATCTCAAGTGGCACTACATCAGGTTCAACTTCATCAATAAAGTTTGAATTGATGGCGAATCTTAGTATGCACTTCCTTGTAACTTGCAAGTTTGCATTCTTGCATATCCACCCTAAAGGATAAGGTCTTGGATGTCTAATAGTTTCAAGGTTTAGCTACTTAACCAAGTCTTCGAAAATCAAGTTAGCTTGTGACCCACTATCAAAAAGTGTATCAATCTTGGTATGTTTAGAGACAACTCTAATATGGAAAGGTTCTATTCTTATATCTTCATCTTGAATAATGCTATGTTCTTACCTTTCAAACCCATGGTTGTAATATTTGTCACATCTCCTGAATCTGACCCTAAGTCATGTTAAATTATAGCAACAAGTTTTCCCTTTTCTTTGGCTTTCAGTTTATTTGGATTCAACTTTGGATGAAGTTTCCAACAATGGTATTCATCATTGCTAGTCTTTGAACAATTTTTGCATGTGAGGTTTTCCTTCTCTCTTTTGACAGAGCTATTTCTCTTTCCTCTTCCATAAAACTTTCCCTTTCCTTTACCATCACTTTCACTTTTCTCATCTATGTTTTATTTCCCTCTTGCTTCTAAATGTGTGGCTTGAACACAAACCTCATCTATGTTTGTGGGATTAAACATGAGAATAGTGTGCCTAAGCTAACTGTGCAAACCCCCAACATAATTTAACAAATTTTCTTGAGAATATAGATTAATACCCAAAATAAGAGTTCTTCTCTTAAATTCATCAGTATAATCTTTCACACTTTTCCCTTTTAGCTATCTAAATTGTTTCCAATCCATAATAGCCTTTTTCATGTAAGCTAAGGGATACAATTTCCTTTTAATGGCAGCAATAAAATTGACCAAGACATAGAGATATTACCGTAGTTTTTAATCTCTTCTTAAGTCATTTCTTCCCACCATAAAAGTGCAAATTCGTCCATCCCGAAAGAAGCCAATTGAATATTTATGTCGTTTTCATGAAGTTTCTGAATTCTGTGATACACCTCCAGTTGGCGTATCCAATTATCCAATATTTCTGCATTTACCTCATTAGAAGCTCAAATTTGACATCAATTTTGAGTAAGGTTGGTTTTCCTCTTGTGTCTTTTGAGTGAGTTTGAGTGGTTTTTTTCGTGGAAGTGGAAGATGATGTTGATGGAGATGATGAGGATGATTAAGGTGGTGGAGATGGAGGTGGTTTTCCTCCACTACCCTTTGAACTCTTCTCTTGATCCTTCTTATCATCTGAAGTTCCTTCTCCATGTGGAGGCTTATAACCTTATCCTACCATCCCAACAATAAATGCATCAAACGTAATTTTAACCATCCTCTTTATGTCATTGAAGTCTCTCTTGACATCATCCTCTTCTGAATGACATTCAATTTATCCAACACCCAACATGATGGTTAAATATTCAAGCTTAACTTTGGGTGCTTGTACCTCTTCAATCAACTCATATTCTTGTACAACTTGTACCTCCTCAATCTCAGCTTCTTGAGACAAAACTTGAGGTACTTCAAGTGTAACTATGAGTGGAACTTTGGGTGAAGGTGGTGCTCTTGTAGCTCTCCTTCTTCTGGTCCTAATCTCAGGACTTGCAACCAAAAATTTCCCTTCACCTCTCTGCAACTTTAACCTTGTCAACATCACAAATTTGCAACCATTAAACTTGCACAAAGCTCAAGAAACTATCAAGAAAATAAACTTACTTTTCAACCAAGATCTGATACCAACTTGATCTGAGTATGAATGTTAGTTTTTATGTGCTAATTTCACATTCAGATTTAAAATTTATTTTCTGATCTTATGCTTGATGTAAATAGGTTTCATTTTTTCTTATGTGTGTCAAATCGGTAAATTAACTGAGTTTTATGAGTAAATTCAAGGGCATAAAGTATGAAAATCAAATGCTGAAAAACAAGAAAAAAATACACAACAAACCATCACAATTGATCCAACAACATAGAGTTTTGATGAAGGAGTTCACCCCTCCTGGGCTACATCTCGTTGGTCCAACTTCCATGGCTTGGGCCTCTGTATTAGCTCAAAGTGAAAAAATTTGTTGTTTACATTCACCTACAGCTCTTGAAACATACTCCAAAGAGTTTAGAATTCTCAAATATATTAGAAATGACTATTCATTCTCTCAATTTGGCCTTCAACTGATCTATGCATGGCCTTCCTTCCTAGTGGCGCTTAGCTTCCTTTTTCTTCAAAGTGATAAAAACATCTGGAGAGTTTCTCTTGTTCCTCTGCAACTTGTACCAATGGATTCAAAGCATGTCAATATCCTAGGAATGACTCTTCTTGAGCCAAAATTGGTCAAAAATTTCTCTAGATATGGTAAAAAAAAAAACCTAGTGAAATGCCTGCAAAGCTGGAGGAGACTCCAATTAGCTCCGACAAAATGTGGATTCCGCTGAAACTAGTAGAGTCCGCTAAACCCGCCACCATTTAAATCCAGGTTTAATTAGTTGTTAACTGCACTTATTTTTTGAATAAGCCGGTCTTAACTGTGCATAAGTGCATTTCATAAAACATGGTTTAATTAACATTAACCATTGGATTAGTGGATTAACTTGCAATTAGAATTAAACTTTGCACTTAAACATTTCTCTTCGCTTGTGGTCATTGCAGCAAGGTGGCATGGGGAGGGGGTTGTCCCGCAAGACTGGTACCCTCCAAACCCTCGCCATCGAATCCCGTTAACAATAAGTATTAGTCGGGACCATAGTAGGTTAAGTCTCAATGCAATAGCATGGTGGTAAGGTTGTCAGATGGTGGAGGGTAGGTGTTGGACGGATAAGTTGTTCTTGCGAACAAGACAGACCTCCCAAGTGTCCTACAGACAGCTAGCAACAAACAGACAAATAAAACTATCTTTCTCTAGATATATCGTGATTCATAATTAAATGCTATAAATTCTTAACGATCTTACCTTTGATCCAACGCTTGTTTGTAGTAGTAGTCCTTGAGTCGCCCGAAGAGTTGCCTTTGAAGATCTGCAATCACAAACAAACAAAAATAAAATAGCACCTGCATAGCATATATTCATAAATCATATCTATTATGGTGATCAAGGAATCCATAAAATAAACTAATCAATTGACAGCTTATTGAGAAAAACGGACTTATTTGTATTAACTTAAATAAGAAGAGCCTTACAACAGTGTCTGCCTTGATGTCATAAAGGCCTTCCTATGGTCCAGAACAGGCGTTTCCTTTACTCTGATCAGCCTTGCACTCTTCCAACTGAGATACATACAGGTATGTAATCTTTCCCACATGAAATCTCAGCTAAAAGGGTCTAAGTTTCAACAGAACTTCACCTCCAATAATACTAAAGCTTGAACTCCCTTTGAGGCTGCCCTATGCCTCTTTTTATAGTGAAAGAGAGGAGGTTATAGTTCCAAAAAAGAAGGGATAGAATCCTCCTTCAAAGGGATTAGTTCCTTACATCAAGGGGTTAGCTCCTTAATGGATGGGATGCATGAACCTGAAAAGAGCGATCTTTCCACCACAGGAATGTTTCTAGAAGCTTCCAAAAATGACTCAAACTAAGCTTCTAGATTTTACTTGCGCCTTTTTTATCTTTTACAGGGGTCTGCACCCTTAATGAATAAATAGTGTGTTTGGTTCCGCAGGAGTTATAGCCAAAAGGTGCGGCACCGCAGGCAATACTAAGAGAAAGTGCGGTACAAGAGTTTTTAAGACTTTTATGAGTTTTATTCTTAATTTCAAGGCTTGAATTTAGGAAATTTGATATTGTAGACTTCTTAAGAGAGTACTAAAATTTCATGGTGACAAATTTCAGTGTAACAAATTTCCCCCTAAAGTGCAAAGTCTGAGAACATTCGAAGAGTGATGTGCTTTATCATTTCAAGGATCAGCCTGTGGACACCCCAGTCAGAACCCTGTAAAAACATTCAATGAAAAACATATATATATATCGTCACTGAGGTAGGCATTCCCATACTCATATGGGCACAGCCATCTGTATGAATCGTCTACTGCATAATGAATAATAAAACTCCTCGCAGCCTGGATGGTGGAAACTAGATCCAGGGTCTTGATTTCTACTTCCCGAACTAGTACGATTCTATCCATGCGATTAAATGTGTTGAAGTAGAACATGGTAGAAACCACTTGATTACCAGTCAATGATGTGAAATATTAACAAGTGTGAGAGAAACCGCCAATAATGACAATGGCTCTCAAAGTACTCAGTACAATCCATGAAATGTGAATAAGTGATCTGAAGTTGAACATTTCGCGGAATCGTTTGATCGAAGGTCAATGATGCAACCTGTCGTCGAAGGCAAGAAACCTACCATTAAGGCATGTAGATTCCAAGGTACTGACGGATTCTAGATCAAATTCCTAGATGATGAGCTGTCATCAATAGAAATTGATCCGTCGTAAGCAAGCTCACGACACAAAACTATATATCTAGTTTTGAAGATATTTTTTGAAAGGACTGACTCGGGGATGGTCAACGCGAATGGAGACAAATGTTGGCAGATGAATGGTTTGTTTGACTGTCCTCTTGAACACATAACGACACTGCAGATGGTTTGGTGATAGTTTCCCTAAGCTAATACCCAGAAACCGGCTGAAGACCTTCAATGTGTTTTGATTAACTGATAGGCAAAGGATTTCCCAACCCAGGTAGAAATGTGACAAAAAGTGTCATGTTCAAGAGCTGTGTAATGCTTTTACAAACCAAAGTGTGACAAATGAATCTGTTTTCTCTCTTTTCCCCCACCATTTCTGGCAAGTACCTCTTTATTTTTGACACGTTTGAGGAGGATAACATTTGCTTGTTTATAAGCTCATCCTTCGGATGAGTCCAACGTAGCTTAAAATCAAACCCTAAGAAGGAGTGGTCCGTTCCTGTTTGTAATCGACAGGTCTTTTACTGTTAAATTTTAATGAGTCCAGTATAGGAGAAACTCGGTGTTTTTTATTTTTAGGGAGTCAGAAGAAAAAACTTAAGAAAACTCCATGGGTGTTCTTTTTCGTAAATTTAGTCTCTCAGGCCCGAAAAAGGATAAAATAATGCGAGAGAGAACTCTATTGACCATGATTATTCAACGTATACCTTTTTCGTAAATAGTCCATTTCAGTTCGGAAAAGGCGTAAACTTATACTGAAGGGACGACCGTTCATTTCCTTTAATGAGTTCGAATAGTCAAGTACTCGGCAATATTTTCATTTTTAGAGTCTGAAAGGGCTTCAAAGAGGACTCCATGGTTTCACTTTTTTGTAATTTTTAAAGAGCCCGAAAAAGTGAGAAAAGTATACTCTTCGTCAAAAATGATCATTTTGCCTAAAAAATCCGGTATTCTGCACAAAAACTCAAAAAATTAAACATACCTGTTTCAATAACAAGAATATTTTGAAAAATAATCTTTTTAAAGTGAAAAATAAACAAATTCAAAATTCATTTATCTGAAAAAACTTATAAAAAGGAGTTTTTCAAGTTCATTTTTACCGTTTGAGTTTGGAGTGAAAATTTTAGAGCTTTTGGCAAAAAACGCTTAGGAGAATATTTTGGACAAACCGACCGTCGGAATCGAAAACCGTCTGCTCCAGGTAATCCACAACTCCTTCCTCTTGCTTGTCATCCATTAATTTTCTTAAATTAGGGTCTAAATTTCATTTTTGGGAGGAAAATTGGTTAAAACTTTTTCCCTCAGGGGTCTGTAGGTAAGACACTAGGTACCTGCGGACCCTGACATTTTCTCACAAAGGAAAATGTCAGGGCCCCGCACTTTTAACACAGACCCCATGTAGAGCTATGCATTCTGTCTGAGCGTAAAGTGTGGGGGCACCGTAACGAATTTAAAAACACAATTTCCTCCTAAATTACCCAAAATTTTTGTTTCAAAATGATTCTAATCCTTCATTTTACTCATTGTAGGATATTTACAATGCTCATTTGGCGAGAACGAGAGCATGAGGAGGTAGATGAAGCAGCAATGATTCATCAACCTACTTTGCAAGTTTTAAGAGCACGCGGGCTATTCAAATTCTGGGCAATCAGTGGCATGAGAGCTTAAGTAGATCTTCTTACTTGGCTGGTAAGAAAATGGGACGTTCAGAACTAGTGTTTCGTGATCGGAGGTCACCGGCTCGAGATTGAGCTGGAGGACATATATTTTTTGACTGGTTTGTCTAGGAGAGGCGAACCACTATCTCTATTTAGGGCTAGGCCAGGTGGCTAGTCTGTTTCCAGCCTGCAATTAGAGTTTTGTAATGATGAAGCCAATCCTAGAGACAAATGGATTGACATTAAAACTATCATCTGTCTCGAGTTAAAAGTGATTGCTTTAACATTTTTCAAGTTGTGCAGAAGTGCAGCTTTGCATGTAGCTACTGGATCTCAGATGCAGATTGCAGTGGATTGTTTCCGAGGCACCATATTCAACTGGTGCGAGGTAGTGTTGGCTAATGTGAAAGGTCAACTTCCCAAAGAAAAGAATGGGAAGTTAAACAACTTTGGATATGGATCTATCGTGGTCACCTTTGCTCTAGAGAGGATCCCTATGTTAGCCCCGCAACACATTCCTGTTGATGCTGGTAGACCTCGAGAGCCTCGGATGGTTCGTTGGGTTGATTTGATGGTTCGCCACAGTGAGGGTGGGGAGATTGTTCGATTTCCCTCGACTTATTTTCGTTGGCTGGAACACCAACTTTTTGTGATAGAGGATTTTCCGTATGCGGGCATGGATTTTCGCGGCAACCAGGATATGGTACTTCCTCCAGGAGCTCAGTGGGATGAGTCAGGTAAAAAATCTTTTTTGACATGTTCTAATTTTTAATTTTTTTTTTTTTTTAAATCGTCCAAAACTGATAACAAAAATTTTCAAATGCAGATGTGGGTCCAAGTCGACCAACCATTCTCCGCCCCTTTGACCGGAGGCAAAGGGATGCAGCACCACCACCACCACCCCCACAGGATCAGACTGCAGAGATCTTGACTAATTTAGAACACCATTTGGAGTGGCTCAGTATGGATATTCCTGATACTACCATAGATGATATCCCACTCCATCTACAGAGATACGTCATTGGTGTTCCTGGACCATTCAGGAGATTTTTGACTAGGGTGGCACAAGCAGTAGTGTATTATCGTGATCATCACCACAGATAGTAGATGATTGACAGTATAGAATCATTTTTGTATCACTTTTTTTCAATCATAAGGCGTTTTGAACCTATGATCGAAGACGATGTACTATTTTTTGAACACTACATCTATACTATGATATACTATTATTTCCAGTTACCTGTTCAATCATGTTATCAAATGTTGATTTACTAATTTTTTATTGCAAATTTTTGTTTATAACACTAGAAGCTATTGCATCTGCTAATGTGTTTAAATTTCTTGGAATGTGTTGATACTCAATATAATAGAACTCTCGTTCCAAGAGACAAACCCTTAAAAATAATCTTAATAATACTGGGTTGCTAATGGCATATACTCGGTTTAACTGTAATACAACAAGTTCAGAATCTAACCTAACGATCAAACTCTGAATTCCAAATGAAATGGATTCTGACAATAATTCAACAACTGCACTGTATTCAGCAATATTGTTTGTTGTTTGACTGAGGCTTACCCCATGCATAGATACTAACTCGTCAGTGGGCGAATAAATAACCCAAGTTGTGGAAGAGATGTTCCATGTACTACGACAAGCGCCATCAACAAAACCACTATATGTTTGAAAGGATGTCGACATCTGCAATATCAAGAGTAATCCAGATAAGCAGGAAATAGTAGTAAAATCACACTTAAGCTAGGCACACATTTCTAATCTATAGCACACCAGCTAAAAAGTAACTAATATATAGAGAAAATCTCCACACAAAAAATCAAGCGTAATATCTCTTCAGCTAAAGTCCATTTCTGGGTTTACCTAAAGAGGCCCCGTCAAAATCAATCAATTCATAGGCCCTTTTTGCAAGCTATTGCTTGACAATATAATGACCATGCCACATGGGTTCAAATTTCCCAGCCCCTAGTTTATCGTTGGCTTGATCATAAATCAAAACTAGGTCTCCTTCCGAAAAATTACGAGGGGTAACACTTCTATCATACTGAGCTTTCATTCTTTTCGCATGAGCCTCCGTAGCTAATGCAGCGGTGTGCCAATTCTCATCTAATTGAGCCAAATATAAAAAACATTTCTTCTCTTCAGAAGTGGTTGGTAGTAACTCTATGGCTAGTTGGATTGATGGTATCTCGCATTCAATGGGTAGTACCACTTCTAAACTGTAAACTAGTTGAAAAGGGGTAAAACCTGACGATGTTTTTGCTGAGGTTCGATATGCCCAAAGTGCTGAAAAGAGCATGGTATGTCAATTCGACTTATGAATTCCAATGATTCGTTTGATCATGGTGACTAAAACTTTATTAATTGCTTCAACTAAACCATTAGCCTACAGATAATATGGTGTAGAACTGTCATGGCACAAGCCAAATTGGTCCGTTAACTCGGTCATCTTGATATTCCGAAAATGGCTCCCACGATCAGTAACTATCACTTGGGGTACACCGAAATAAGCAATCACATGATTGAATACGAAAGTAGCTATAGTTTTTCCATCTACCGCAAATGTAGGCATCACCTCGGCCCAGTTGGTAAAATAATCTATTGCTAGAATAATATACCCATGCCCCCCGACCGAGTGAGGGTTACATGTAATGAATTCAATGCCCCATTTTGCAAAAGGACCGACAACAATTATAGGGTGAAGAGGAGTAGGTGGTGCATGCATTTTTCGATCAAAGATTTGACAATTATGACATTTTCAGACCGCGTAATTACAATCTTTAAATAAGGACGGCCAGAAATAACCTGCGCGCAATATCTTTTGGGCTGTTGCATACCCTAACATATGACCGCCACATGCTCCAGAGTGACAGTCATTTAAAACCTTTTCGGCTTCGTCATGAGTTATACAATGTCGAAAAACTGAGTCTGCACCACGACGGTATAGTGTGTCGCCAACAATATGATATTGTTGAGATTGGAAATGAATTTTGCATTGTTGTGACCGTGAAAGCTCAGGTTAAAAAGATTGGGTCTGAAGATAAACAATAATATCTCCATACCAAGGATCAATGGTACTGATAAGAAACAAGGATTCATCCACGAGTGTTTGTTCCGCCACAGTTTCTGTATCAGTACGTGGGAAATCACACATAAGTTCAACAAATATCAATGATTTCTTGGATTTGGATTTTTCAAACTCCAAATCAAACTCCTGCAGGATAATAATCCATTTAGAGTACTTGCCCCCTAGCAACTGTTTGGTCACGATGTACATCATAGGGTTACAATCAGAGATCACTGTTGTTTTGCGTAAAAGTATGTAGTGATGAAAACTTTGGACAACTTGAACAGCTGGCAAGGCCAATTTCTCCACATGTGAATATTTGATCTCAGTCGGATGCAAATTTCGACTAAGATAGTAAATCACATGTTCACCATGAAATTCATCTTCCTGAACTAAAACCATTCCTATCGTGGAATCAGAAGTGGTGAGGTACAAAAATTAATCTTGGTTGTAGTTAGGAGGATGCAGTAATGGTGCATGGGTCAACGCAATTTTCAGAGCATCAAAAGATCTATCAGCGACCTTGTCTCAAAAGAAAGGAATATTCTGTTTCAACAACCTAGTGAAACCTTTCGTTAACTCAGCGTAGTTAGGAATGAATCGACGTAAAAAGTTGGCTTTCCCTTGCAAACTTTGGAGTTGGCAAAGTGTAGAAGGAGGAGGTAAATTAATGATTGCCTCAACCTTGGATGGGTCGACACGAATGCCTGCCTTTGAGACAATAAATCCCAATAATCGTCTGTATTGTATGCAGAAAACCCATTTGTGAGGATTCAAACGAATCTTATAATGCCTACATCATATAAAAATGGCTCGTAAATGAGTAATATGATCTGCTCTGTGTGAAGAATGAGTAGACAAATCATCAAGGTAGGGTTGCACAATGTGCTTAATGTCATGAAATGCATAAGACATGGCCCTTTGAAAAGTGGCGCCAACATTCTTAAGGCCAAAAGGTAGTTTGCGATAAGAAAAAGTTCCCCATGGACAAATGAAAGTTGTTTTAGTTTTATCTGCAGGGAGTATTTTGATTTGATTGTAGCCGGAAAATCCATCCATGAAAGAGAACATTTCACTTCCAGCACAATCGTCAATAATTTGATCGATGTAAGGGGTTGGATAATTGTCTTTTGGACAAGCTCGATTTATATCCCTATAATCGATACATACTCGTATTGTTCCTTGTTTTTTTATTGACCGGAACAATATTAGATACCCAGTCTGTTAACGGGATCAGATAAATAAAACCTGCACGAAGTAATTTTTCAACTTCGGCTTTAATAGCGGCCGCTTTTCTCGGATGTATCTGACGTAGTCTTTGTCTAATGGGTTTAGCATCCGGGTATGTCTTAATTTCATGAACAACAATTGACAGATCAATTCCTGGCATTTATTCATATGACCAGGTGAAAATGTCGCGGAATTCCTGAAATAGGGCTTTATATTCTTGAATTTCTTCCGGCGTACAAAAAGCACCTATGTGAATGTTTTCAAAAATTCCAGGTTTTACTGAAATTTCAAGAGGAACCGTCGTAGAAATATTTTCTAAATTCAATTCAGAATTGGAATGTGAGAGAGGATTCTGAGGTTCTTTGACGTAATAAGTGGTAATAATAGAGGAAAAATCATTCTCAAAATGATCGAGATCAGGTAAAAATGAAGACCTATGATGAAGATCCTCCCAGGTTAACTCATCTACCGACAAGAATTCACAAATATGTTCATCAGTATTGAATACTTGTTGAGCAGGATCCGAAATTGGTGTCGAGGCTAAGCTCGATATTGAAAATGACTCCTGATTGATCACATTCACTAGATCAAAATGAGTTGAAGGAGTATCAAAAAATGACTGTACATGTTGATATGCTAACTCAAAAGGACTCAAAGGCATCGGGCCATCGAAAGAATCCAATTCCGATTCTGAAGGTACTATCCAAGGATCATCAAAGGAAATAGTACTTGATGTAATCATATTGATATTAGCAATAGGAGTTTGTACGTTGGGAGCAGGCAAGGAAAACGTTCCCAGTAAAGCGGAATCTTTAATCAAACCTACTTTGAAATCCTTATAAGGGATAGTCGATTTTCCGATATGTTGGAAGCTATCAGTAGAGGCTGGGTCAGATGAATAATATGAAAGCTGATCTATTTTAACGATCTTTACTTTATGAGGAAACATGATGAGATGAAAGATCGATGATACAACAGCATTCATGGCATAAGACCAACAGTGACCCAGCAGAAGGTTGTAATCCAAAGGGGCATCAACCACCTCCACATCTAGATTAACCATTTTGCCTTCAACCTCTATTTGTAGATCTTGTAAGATACCATACAGCTAAAAACCTCTTCCATCAAAAGCTTTGAGAATAGTTGGTGATTGGTTAATCATTGGAGAACCAAGTGATTTCCAACATTTTAACGACATAATACAGATAGAAGCCCCTTCATCAACAACAGTACGGAAGATACGTTTGTTTTTTACTATTACCGGAATCTGAAAAGCCATTTGATGGGGTAGGCGGGGTGTAAAATTCTCTAAATTGAAGATCATGAGGTTTGAATCCTGGAGATCTACGGTTCCTAAGGCTGACAAAAGTAATTTTCTTTAGGCTGGGCATGATTGCAATACTTCCAAAGCCGACATTGCTGAAGGGGAAATTGCCAAATCTTCAACAATATTGTAATTCTGAGCAGCTTTCGCATGTGGATTGAAAGCTGATTTACGAAGTACACCTTTTGCAAGCGGTTTAATCACTAAGTCGGGATTTTGTTTCTCGATCTATACTGTATTAGAAACTGAGGGAGATGCAGTTGATGCAGAATTGGATGTTTCTGCTTCTTTACAAGTATTTTTACTACCATAATCTTGCAATCGCGTCGCAATCATCAAGATATCCTCAACTGTATTGGAGGAAGATCCAACCATGTTACTATCTTGAGCAGGAAAGGGATCCTTCAAGACAACAGGTATAGGCGAACCCTTAACAAATTTTGATACCTCGGCTCTATGCGGGCACTCTTTTGTAAAATGATCCTGGTCACAGATGAGACAAGGATATCGAGGTTTGCGTTTTTCGTCAGTCGGTTCAGTTGTATCATTTTTATCTTTTGAAGATTTTTTCTTTTTCTTCTTACCTTTCTTCTTAACACCAATTTTAGATTTGGTCATAAATGTCTCTACAACATGAATATCGGCGGAAGTTTCTAGGGAAGAATCTCCTTTGGGTGAATTAGGTAAAGTGATAATAGGAGAAGTAGTCTTGGAAGACTTCTTCTTACTTTTACCAGTACTAACAGAATCAATTACACCATCAGCGACATGGGAGCCAGAAAAAGTTGCTGTAAATTGACCAGGTCTTGGTAAATCGAGGATTTTATCATACAGAGTACCTAACTGAGTATACACAAGGTCAAGGTACTGAGCCTGAGCAATGACTTGCTCTTCCGTAACAATGCCTTCTTTGGCCACATCTTCAGTAATTTTGGGCAATAATGATTTAATAAACCATTCAGCCAAAATTTGATCAGGAATAAAGACTTTCACTAAACGCCTTCTACGTCTCCATTCATGAATATGATCAGATATGTATGTAGACGTAGATTGTTTTAATGAAGTCAGCAATTCTGTGTCGTTGTCATATCTGAAAGGCAACTGAAAATGGGTTAAGAAAGCAGTAGCTAGCGCATTAAAACTATTAAAAGAGATGCATGGTAACTCAATGTACCATTTGGCAGCTAGACCAATGAGAGTTCTCTGAAAAAGACGTAATCGAATCGAATCATCGACTAGTGAATTGGATGCGCACAAGAGGTGATAAGTCATAACGTGATTAGATGGGTCCTCTCCTGACTTACCTTCAAATTTTGGAATATCACTGGGCAACTTGTTAGGCATCGACGACCAATATGGAAGATAAAAAATGGGATCATTCGTAAGGCGCAATAGATCCGGTAGATCTAAATTTTCTATGAATGGTAACCGATGGCTAGGGTCTTGGTAACCTTGTGTGATCAAACCAGTGCCAGGAGGAGGATATCTGAGATACCCTGGAATTGGATGTGCATTTGGAATCGTGAAACCTCCTAGGTAACCAAGATTAACCAAACCATACTGGGGTTGTTGAGGTACTTGATAAGTATACCCAGGTTACGACTAATACTGATATACTGGATTTTTTGTAGTCTGACCAAATTGATATTGTCCCTGGTACGGTTGATAAGTAAACTGTGGTTGACTAGAGACAATCGTAATAGTACCAGCTTGTCCCGTAAGCATCTGGATCGTAGCCTGAATTGTAGGTCCTGACTGTGGTACAGATACTTGAGGAATTTGCACGGATGCAGGGATAGAAGAAATGGGAGCTACAGATACTCTAGAAACAGGTGTTGTAGGTTGAACAAAAGTTGCAGTAGCTGCAGCAGTCTAAGGCGGAGTCTGAGGTGTACTAGGCCTGAGTTGCTGAAAAGAACCAAGTGCGGGAACTTGAACAGTAGGCTGGACAGGTTGCTGGGTTGGGCCAGAAACTAAAGGCTTTCTAGGTTGATTAGGTAACTGCACATTAGGCTGCATAGTCTGTTGAATTTGAGATGGATTCCACACCATGTTCATTCCGGGGTATTGATTCGTAGAAGGTTGTGCATATGAAGGACCATAACCTGGTTGAACGTAAAGTTGATAATTAAGTGGTAAATTTCCAGCTCCTTATAAAAATGATTGACCGGAAGGAGGTTGGAAACCTTGAGTTGGGTACTGACCTTGAGGTGGATAACCTTGAGTCATGTACTGAATCTGGGGTTGATAAGGACCCTGAAGAATGTACTAAGTTTGGGGTTGACCATGGGGTATGTACTGTCCTTGAGGTTGATAACCTTGAGGTATGTACTGTCCTTGAGGTTGTCCCCCAGGTGGTAATTGACTACCTTGAGATTGCCCCCCAGGCGGTAACATACTACCTTGAGATTGAAGATTTGGAATGTTACCAGACATCATAAAAATTTGCTCTGCATTCAACGTTTCAGTTTTAGTTCCATTTGTTCCAGATGATAACCCTTGTTCAATTGGTTGAGGAGTTTCTCCTGAGAAAGTACCAGAGAGTGACTGGTACCCCGAAGGAACAGAAGGACCACCATATAAAAATGTTTCCAGAGATTGGGAAAACATAGATGACTCACCTGACATATTTGATGAAGGATAATAACCTCTAGGTGTAGGATGAAAAGGAATTCGGGGTGGTTAAAAACTAAGACCTGGGTTTTCTAAAAAAATTGTCAATGATAGATACCAAGCGTCGCTTCTAAAAGGACTGTATAATATTTATTCACGCTCCCAAAGATTCAAAGTCTGTTGGGTTTCGGGAAGAGTTACGTCTTCGTCTGGACCGACAAGTTCTTCAATAGATATGAGGTCAGAAGGAAGATTTTCAATAATGATATGTCTTACCCTAGGTGAACCAGGATCACTAGAAGTCAGAGTAACAAATCCTGAAGATGGTTCGAAAACAGTAGGTTCAGTGTCAGGGTCAGAAATTTCAGGTTCTTTAGCTAATTCACTGGAAGGAGAAATACTACCAGTAACTTCAGAAACTGAAGTCAGCTCTTGAATATGCTTTGTTGTTTGTAATTGATAATCAGGATGAATAACTATAGATGACTCTCCTATTTCTATCGATCTAATTCTACTGTCAGTAGATGATACTAGAGCTTGCAGCCCTTCAAGTTGGCTTGGTGTATACTCAGGGGGCTTCCCCTAGTGTCTACGGATTTGTCTTGGTAATTCAGCCACGATTAAAAATTTTAATCACACGTAATCAAAGAAAATTTCAATGAAAACTCCTAGAGTCGCTAAGGAAACAAACAAATGAATCACACACCTAAAAAATCTAGGAGATCAATCCACACACAAACAGTAACTTCCCACACTAAAAACACTAGTTGGTGATGAAATCCAACATCATAGTATTTAATATAGAAAGGGCGGTTGGAACAGTTACCCCGATAACCTGCTTAATGAAACAGACCGATGCAAGTTTCTCCACTTAAACCATCTCGAGTGAAGATAACCCTCTAGAGAGTCCAAGTGAGTCTAGTCGACGTCTGATCCAGGTATAATGGGATCTTTCCTCCATCGTCACCTGAGGAAAAAACCGTAAGATTATGGTCACTATGGTTACCAACAGGAACTAATATACCTGGGGGAACAGTCTACAATCCGACATACGCGCAAGGGCATAGTAACAAAGCTCAATCCCCTTGAAGGCTCCTTGACATAATCCAAGGTATACCAACAAGTGACCCCAGGCTCCTCGACAATGGTCTATCTGAGGTTTACCATTGTTAATATGCACATATCTTCTATCGTTCCCAATGAGATAGAATTGATTATCCCACCGGTTCAGATATGATCTCGTGCTTGACTCCTTTAAGAGAAGCTTCCCAGAGCATACAAGCGACTATTGGATTTTTTCCTACCACAAGAACAACTTCTTGTTTGTTTTAATTGTCTTGGAGAGTTAATTACACCCTACTACAAGACACTAGCCTAAGCTATATTGGTGAAAAGAGCCCTAGAAATATAAAATTACTAGATTGATTTTAAATTAAGCATTGATTTTAGAAGCTGTTTCTTAGGACAATAGGTGCGAAACTGAAACTGATGATATATAGTGACCCGACTCAAAACACACTAAAAATGCATCTATAATGAGAAACAATTCATTTTCTTTCAATGAATTCTAGCTACAAGAAGAGTTGAGAAATGCAATCTTTTAAAAACAAATCTTTCCTTCAAACAAGAATAATGAAAAGAAATCTAATTTCAATGAGAACTCAAAATGATCTATTTCTTAATAAGAAATCCCTTTTATTCAAGATCGAAACTACAAACTAAGTTTTTCTTCAAAAGAACACTACAATTTCTAGAAATATCATTCAAAGCTAAAAACACTAATTTTGAGATCTAAAAATGATAAAGACTAAATCTGACTTAAAACTTCAAATATTTTGAGGATGTCTTGCTTAGCATGTTATCTAACTAAGAAATTCTTTGCTTGGATCAACAAGAACTCAAAACATCCAATTTTGGTTTTTTAAGTGAAATTCCAAACTTATCAACAAAATTTTTTCCAAAGATTTGCAAATGAGAAAAATGGGATCTAAATCTCATAAAACAATTTATGCTATAATTTCAGACTCAGCAAGAAAGCAAGGAAACACCAGTGATCTAAAGGTATATCAAGGTTTCTATTCTTTGAGTGGGATAAAAACAAAGCAAAAATCATTATAACATGCAGATCTTTTCAGAAAATCATTCAAAACTAAAAATGATGAAATAAACTCTTAACCAAGGCTTCCTGAAAAAAGATACTAGTCTGGGTATTCACTAAGAATCTAACAAAATAATCCAGAAAAGAGGATTTTAATATTTTCCAAAAATTTTCACAAGGTCCGCAGTATTCAGTGCAAACTAGTGCGCTCCCACACTGTGGACACAAGAAAAGTGCGGAGCTGCCCGCACTGTCTAGAAAAGAAAAGAGCGGACACAAGAAAACTAAAGAAAAAATAAAAAACTCTCAAACATTTCTCAGGGATTCTATAGGGATAAAATACCCAAGCCAGTATAACTCAATCAAAATCAGAAAACATAAATTCACCAGTCAAAAGTAAAAGAAATCAAAGTTCAAAATCCTTCCCCAACGGAGTCGCCATTTTCTTGGACGGATAATTCGTTCTTGCAGACAAGACAAACCTCCCAAGTGTCCTACAGACAGCTAGAAACAAACAGACAAATAAAACTATCTTTCTCTAGATATATTGTGATTCATAATTAAATGCTATAAAGGCTTAACGATCTTACTTTTGATCCAACGCTTGTTTGTAGTAGTAGTCCTTCAGTTGCCTGAAGAGTTGCCTTTGAAGATCTGCAATCACAAAAAAACAAACATCAAATATCACCTGCATAGCATATATTCATAAATCATATCTATTATGGTGATCAAGCAATCCATAAAGTAAACTAATCAATTGACAGTTTATTGAGAAAAACAGACTTATTTGTATTAACTTAAATAAGAAGAGCCTTACAACCGTGTCCGACTTGATGTGATACAGGCCTTCCTGGGGTCCGAAACAGGCGTTTCCTTTACTTTGATCAACCTTGCACTCTTCCAACTGAGATACATACAAGTATGTAATCTTTCCCACATGAAATCTCAGCTAAAAGGATCTAAGTTTCAACAGAACTTCACCTCCAATAATACTAAAGCTTGAACTCCCTTTGAGGCTGCCCTATGCCTCCTTTTATAGTGAAAGAGAGGAGGTTATAGTTCCAAACAATAAGGGATAGAATCCTCCTTCAAAGGGATTAGCTCCTTACATCAAGGGGTTAGCCCCTTAATGGATGGGATGAATGAACCTGAAAAGAGCGATCTTTCCACCGCAGGAATGTTTCTAGAAGCTTCCGAAAATGACTCAAACTGAGCTTCTATATTTTACTTGCGCCTTTTTTATCTTTTACAGGGGTCTGCACCCTTAATGAATAAACAATGCATTTGGCTTCGTAGGATTTACAGCCAAAAGGTGCGGCACCGCAAGCAATACTAAGAGAAAGTGCGGTACAAGAGTTTTTAAGACTTTTATGAGCTTTTCTCTTAATTTCAAGGCTTGACTTTAGGAACTTTGATATTGTATACTTCTTAAGGGAGTACTAAAATTTCATGGTGAAAAATTTCAGTGTAACAGTAGGTCGTGGGTTCGACCCTGACCCCCACACAATAATTTTGCTTGATATTTCGTTGTCCATACCAAAGGTTAAGAACTTTGGGTTAAAATAAACATTCTCCTGAAGACATATGTGCCAATGGTATAGTTTCATACTTTGGTTTAATATAATAATTTGGCTCGATATAATATATGAATGCCACCAATGTTCAGAATTTGCATAAATAAATATGCCACCATATAATTAAATTAGACCATAGGATAAATATGAAATTAGAACCTTGGAGTTGGATAGGGTCCACCAGAGGGGGCACGTAGAAGCCCTTGGCTGCACCACGTGTTAGCCTGTGGTTGGCTACCAATCCATATATATATATATATAAATTTCAAATTCAACCTTAGGAGCAGATCCTTAAAAAAAAATCCACTTTCAAACCAAACTGGTGAATCCTATTGTGACACTTGTCACAGTTCCACTGGGCAAAAATTGAAGAATATTCCTTGCATGCTGACTGGGCTGCCATGTCATCAACTTGTCATTGTTCTGAGTTTTTTTTTTATAATTTGCCTATTGTGAATGATGATCAATAGGGTATAACTTCTTCATACGGAGTCGATTTTCGACGAAACAAAGTGCGCCAGATTCCTAGCAATGGGTCGGTCACGATCATTCAGTTTCCAATCAATTCTGAGCACTTTAATTTTTGAGCTTTTACACTGAGCACCTGATCAGTAATAACCCTCTTTTTCTATGTAAATATCTTTATACTTTTAGAGTGAATTATTTTCAGGTGTAATGGCTAGAAAGCCATGATGGATTTGAATTAAGGTGAACAGTAGCATATGATGATTTCATAAATGAAATTTATTAATGTAAATAAAATATAGAACTTACTTGGGAAAGAAACACTAGAGTTAAAGAAATTATTTCAAAGATTCTGAAACCAGTATTGGTGGATGGAATAAGAATAATATCCCCTTAAATAACTCCTAAAAAACATTAGGATTTTATCAACAAGATTTAATGTGATGCAAAAAAACATCTATTAAATCAGTTAGTGTAAAAAAAACACGGAGTAAGGGTAGAAAAAAGCGCCACGGGAGAAAGAAACATGCTTTATAGAAAAAGGAGATACCTTTTTTCGAAAAAAGAAGAAGAAAGAAATCCTAGGCAAGTGGGTTGCAAGACCTCAAAAAAGTAGGGTGCTGTTAGGGGAAGAAATATGTTAAGGAATAAATATAAATACATTTTGGGTGGAATCAGAGGAGGTTATTTCATTTCACTGCCAAGAGATTTCAGCTCAGGGGGAACTGGAAGATCAATTCAAGGTTGGGAGGATGGTGTTTCTGAAGAACAGTTCCAAAAACATATATCATTAAACTTTTAAAAATATTTGAGTTTGATTTCCTCATTAATTATAGGTTCATGTAAGAATTTTAATGTTATTCTTAATATTTAGCAGAGAGACCTATTATCCATACATGCTAGTTATTTATGTTGCATAATTGTTAAATGTTGTGTTAGCTTATAAATAGATTAGTTTAAAGTTTCCTTGAATATTGTTTCAATGATTAAGTCACAGGATCACTCATTTTTATTAATACTACATGCATGAAAATTTATTTTTTTGGGCATCTAAATAGGTATAGATATGCTCTGTTCCATCTCTAGAAAAAAAAGATATGTGAACGCAAGGATGTGAGATACTTGTATAAGGAGAAAGAGATTGGGAAATAATTCCTCTTTGATTTCATTTTACTGAAAAAAAAAATTGTGAAACCAACTCGCTATATAATTACCAAGTGAAGTAAAATTCGATAGTCAGTAGTAATATAGTTAACACCGCTAGTTTTTTATAGATCTATATTGTGAATAAAACTTCGTTTAGGGTAATTAAGTGAGTCATGTTCTTAAGTTCAAACTAGTAATAGTGTTGGCTACCTTCTTAGGCATCAAGTGAAGAGAAGTTAATCGATTTGTTAAATTTCCAGGAATTGCACGGAGTGGGAATAGTACCATGAGAAATTCTTTTAACGAATATCAAAGAATCAAAGAGATCAATAGCACCATTACCATTAATTAATGCTTGAAAACGTTATGGTTGTAGGTTCTGAGTATAGTTGTCGTGGAAACAATTTGTAGGACTAAGGGAGAAAAATATAGCTCACGTCATAATTGTTGTAATAAGATAATTGTATTCTATTATAGCCATTAAATAATAGAAAATGTAACAAATGATATATAATTTTAATCACAGGGCCAATTAGTCCGTTGACTAACATATGTACATGTAAGAAGGTTGGGCATTGGGAAACAGTAAGTTGACTTATTCATCTAACAACCTGATAATGGAGAAACTTTCTGGAAAGAAGAAAAACATAATTAGAAAAGCCGAGAAATTATTTATGGAGTGAGTCGCTCGGTGGATGTAATTCACAAATAAATCCACTCGTGTTGACTACGAATTACAAAGTGAAACATAAATTACGTTCAATAACCATTATGGGTGTAAATAAAAATAACGAACAACTATTTAAAAATTGAGGAAACACATACACATTTGTATTTGTTCATGGGGGGGAACAAAGTCGATAGGTTAAGAAATATAGTAGTAGAGAAATAGAACAGAAAAATAATGATTTAAGTCATGCAATATTTATAGTAATTACGAAGTAAATATACAACTATAAATAAGAGATACGACTTTCTAGTAAACGCATTTGCCTAGAGGAACCACCTTAAGGAAATATCAATTTATACACAATCTCGGAGATTCGATGTAATTACATTGTTCTATCTCCTTGAAAGGATTTGTGTAACTATTCAGTTTTGTAAAAATAAAATAAAATTATAAATTACGAGTCCTGAGCCAAGGTTGTACACACAACGAGGATTAGGAGGTTTATTCGTCAGGTTTTTCAAAGTTTCTTCTCCAACAAAGTGCAAGATGGGAAACGTAAAACCATGGATGATTACAAAGAGCTCGGAGAACTGAGAATCAAGCAAGGCATCCTCAATATGCCCTGTCTGGTCAAAGTATTTAACAATGATGGTCATAAATAATAGGCATCATGGCAACATGTTTTAAATAACGAAGAATAGTATCTCTATTTTTTGGATACCAAATATCATCTTTTTGATGTTTTTACAGGCTACCCAGCTTAGTGGGAATGATACATTGTAATTTTTGATGAAAAAATATAGGATAATGTATAAGATGGAATACAATATATCATGGCATATGATGTAACTAAACTAAACAAAAAAATTACTGTGCTGGTACTATATATAAACCAGTAGTTTTTTCCTCTGAAAAATAAACGATGATTATGTTATCTGAAATATTGTATAAGAAAAACATGCAAATAGTACATTATAGAAATTCCATTTCCTCATAGAGCTAGATACCAAAGCTATATTCCACATAGAAACTAACATAGGACACTTCTACCGCAAGGAAACCCTTCTGAGTATATGGGAAGCACTGACATGTGGGAAGCATGAATATTCATCAAATGCTAAAAAAACACTTCAATGACCAGAAACGTTACACTACATAAGTCCATTCATACATGTATTTATTAATAAAACAAGAAACATAGAATTAAGAGTGAACGTAGAATCTTAGACACTAAGTGGAAAAGAACAAACACCTAGTAGAAATGAAATCTCACTTGGTCGAAGGAGAGGGTCAGCGTTCTATTTCTGAAACCTAAATATGCGAGTACCGAGCTACGAAAAATAGAAGAATCAATATTAGCCTTGTGTAATTTTAGTGGGAACTAAATTAAAAGAAAAAAAAATTACATAGGTTAACCCTACCACTACAACGATAATGAGAGGGTGTGTTTTGGAACTAGGAAATGAGATATGAAATTTAAATGAGATTTGGTAGGAGGGGGTAGATACCAAGAAAACTATGAAATCATTATGATTTCCTGTAGGAAGAAATGACCCATTCAATGTGTGGAAATCTCGTCCGAGCATTGGTGACCTGAAGTAGGGGACTCAAGTAGGGGAGCCATTGCCAAATTAACTTTATTAACAAATAATAATGAAAGAACTATAACCAAAAAAAAAAGTAAAAAAAATTGAGGAGATTATTTCCTCTTATCGGATATTACCAGGCAGGGTTGTTACCAAATTTATCTTGTAGGCTAATATGATAATCGAAACAAACCCAGTTCCTCCATTCGGTGGAATCACACTTGAAATCCCGAATAAAAAAAAATAAAATGAAAAAAGAAAAGTGGTTAAACTCTACCAGGAATGGAACAATTGGAACATGAATGACTAAATTCAAATATGTAACACTCAAATAATAACCCTTACCTAATACTTTGTTCCAACAACTAACAAGGACCAACTACAACCATGAAAAGTTGGGGTTGTGTGGTAACTTAGTGTGAAAGCTCCAAAGACTTTGGGGTGAAAATGCGAAGATGGGTAACACTTTTGTGACAATTCGGGGCGGAAATTTTTTTTCCTCCATAGTTCGTCCGAACCATTGTCATAGTAGTTCGGCCGAACTTCGTTTTCCATTTACATTGACAGCGTACTGACGGCAATGGCAAACAAATTTTTCGCCTGAGTTTGGAAAACCGACAAACAAAGTGTGGCCGGATTATTATTTTATAAATATATCACCCGCAACCTGTTCCGGGTTTCTGTTCACATTTATCACGCACTCATTTCTGTCCAGCATTCTCGCGCACTCATTTCTGACATTTATCGTGCGCTCATTTCTGTTGAGCATTCTCGCGCGCTCATTACTATCCAACATTCTCGCACTCTCCGTTCTTTCACACGTGAATCAAGCTCAAGGAGGTAAGATATACCAAATTTTAAATTTGTGTAATTTTTTTGTTGTTGTTTTTTTAATTTTGTTTTAATCTGATTTTTTTGTTGCAGAGGTCTTCCACGACGTTTTCAGGGATCGTTGTCTTCAGCGACTTCACGGATCGTTGTCTTCAGCGTCCTCTGCTGTGAATTCCTAGGTACGTTTAACATTCTCCATGTTATCCTGTAGGGAATCTATGCAGAAGAGAAATCCGTTATGAATGAGAGAGGCCCTGTCTCTGCTTTTTTTGGCTCTGTCTCTGCTTTTTTGGCTCTGTCTCTATTTTTTTTTATCTGTCTCTGCTTTTTTTGGCTCTCTGCTTTTTTGGTTCTCTGCCTTATGTACAATGATTCATTCCATATTATTCATATATAAAATGTCATTTAAATACAATATTTATCATAATGTACAATGACTCATTCCATATTCATTTTTAGATTCAGGAGGAGCTGATTTATCATAATGTACAATGACTCATTACATATTCATTTTTAGATTTAGGAGGAGCTTTTGAGAATGTTATGATAATGCCAATAAAGAATAAGCTAGAATCATCTTCAACATCTATTAATTAGATGCGAAAATTTATAATACTACTGTGTACACTTGAGAATATTTTGGAACATGTTTATATAAATTATATATACATATGTACTTTTTTTGCTCTGTCTATGTTTTTTTTGGCTCTGTCTCTATTAATTAGATATGAAAATTTATAATAAAACTGTGTACATTTGAGAATATTTTGGAACATGTTAATATAAATTATATATACATATGTACTTTTTTTGGCTCTGTCTCTGCTTTTTTTGGCTCTCTGCCTTATGTACAATGATTCATTCCATATTATTCATAGATCAAATGTCATTTAAATACATGACTTATCATAATGTACAATGACTCATTCCATATTCATTTTTAGATTCAGGAGGAGCTTTTGAGAATGTTATGATAATGCCAATAAAGAATGAGCTAGAATCATCTTCTACATCTATTAATTAGATATGAAAATTTATAATACTATTGTGTACATTTGAGAATATTTTGGAACATGTTTATATAAATTATATATACATATGTACTTTATATATACATACGTACTTTATAAATATTTTGGAACACGTTTGTTGTGTGAGGAAGTGGTACTTTATGATCATATGTTTAGTGATTGAAAGAAGTAGAATATTTTATTTTTGAAATTATTATTACACTTGCATTGAAACACTTAATAGATATGTAGGTTCACTGAAATTTACCTTAATATCTTGTAGAGCCCATTTCATCCAAAACACTGAAAAAGAAGTAACTACTATGTATTCCACTTCTACTCTAGATAGAGAAAGTAATGACTCTTTATTTCTTAACCATTAAACCAAAGACTCTTCCTAAGTAGAATTATACATTGTCAACTTGTACTTTTCATGTCATGCACACAAGCCTAGTTGAATCTCTATATGTTGTCAATGTAAATTTCTCACCTTTTGGGTACTATATTCCATTGTTTGTAGTCTCTTTCAAGTATCTTAATATCTGTTTGTTGGTAATAGATGACTTTCTCACCTTTTGGGTAATATATTCCATCGTTTTTAGTATCTTTCAAGTATCTTCATATATGTTTGTTGGTGTTTGTTGGTAATAGATGACTCTGTTTAGTTGTTGATTGAAATATTCCAACTAATATAAATTCCAAAATTATATCTAGTCTTTAAACCTTGTTATGTATATCAAGCTTCCTATCATATAGATGTAAAGGTTATGATCAATAGATCACCTCATTCATCATCCATCATCTGCACATAAATTGCATCCAATTGATATGGAGATTCACTTAGGTCATTCATCATCAATCATCTGCACATAGCTTGAATTCCAAAATGATATCTATTCTAAACCTTGTTATGTATATCAAGCTTCCTATCATATAGATGTAAAGGTTATGATCAACATAACCTCATTCATCATCCATCATCTGCACATAACTTGCATCAAATTGATATGGAGATTCACTTAGGTCATTCATCATCCATCATCTACACATAACTTGAATTCCAAAATTATATCTACTCTAAACCTTGTTATGTATATCAAGCTTCCTATCATATAGATGTAAAGGTTATGATCAACATCACCTCATTCATCATCCATCATATGCACATAACTTGCATCCAATTGATATGGAGATTCACTTAGGTCATTCATCATCCATCATTTGCACATAACTTGCATGTTATGTGCATCCAATTGATATTCAACATGTATATAGTATTTAGAAGCAAAAATTAATTTGATACAAAACATAGGTTTTAACCAATTATATAGTTTTTAGTTTCATATCCATGGTCTCAAATAATGAGAGAGAAAAAAACTTTTATATTCAACATGTAAAACACAAATTAGCCATAAAAGTTTCCCATTGAAACCAAAAGTGATTTGATACAAAACATAGGTTTTAACCTAATCTAGTAAATGCCCCAACATTCAATTTCTAGAATAGATCTAATTAGAATTTTTTCATTTTCATATCCATGGTAGTTCTATAGGCAGAGTCTGTAAAGGTCTAGGTAGCCTCTGGATCTCATCTTTTATGAAAGGTGACATATATAGTAAATGACCCTACAGTCAATCTCTGGAATAGATCTAAATGCCCCTACAGTAAATGACCCTACAGTCAACATGTATCTAGTATTTAGAAACAAAAATTAATTTGATAGAAATCGTAGGATTTAACCAAGTATATATTTTTTCATTTTCATATCCATGGTCTCAAACAATGAGAGAGAAAAAACCTTTTATATTCAATGTATGTAAAACACAAGTTAGCCATATCTCTAGAATAGATCTAAATAGAAGTTTCTCATTTTCATATCCATGGTCTCAAACAATGAGAGAGAAAAAAACCTTTTATATTCAACATGTAAAACACAAATTAGCCATAAAATTTTCCCATTGAAACCATAAGTGATTTGATACAAAACATAGGTTTTAACCTAAGAGTAAATGCCCCTAGAAGTCAATCAATCTCTCGAATAGTTTTAAATATAGAAGTTTTTCATTTTCATATCCATGGTCTCAAACAATGAGAGAGAAAAAAACCTTTTATATTCAACATGTAAAACACTTGAATTAGCCATAAAAGTTTCCCATTGAAACCATAAGTGATTTGATACAAAACATAGGTTTTAACCTAAGAGTAAATGCCCCTACAAGTCAATCAATCTCTTGAATAGTTTTAAATATAGAATTTTTTCATTTTCATATCCATGGACTCAAACAATGAGAGAAAAAACCTTTTATATGCAATGTATGTGAAACACAAATTAGCCATATCTCTAGAATAGAAGTTTTTCATTTTCATATCCATGGTCTCGAACAATGAGAGAGAAAAAAACCTTTTATATTCAACATGTATATAAATTATTTAGAAACAAAAAGTAATTTAATACAAAACATAGGTTTTAAACAATTATATAGTTTTTCATTTTCATATCCATGGTCTCAAACAATGAGAGAGAAAAAACCTTTTATATTCAACATGTATATAACTTATTTCGAAACAAAAATTAATTTAACACAAAACATAGGTTTTAACCAATTATATAGTTTTTCATTTTCATATCCATGGTCTAAAAAAATGAGAGAGAAAAAGCCTTTTATATTCAACATGTAAAACATAAATTAGCCATAAGTTTCCCATTTAAACCAAAAGTGATTTGATACAAAACATAGGTTTTAACATAATCTTGTAAATGCCCCTACATTCAATTTCTAGAATAGATCTAATTAGAAGTTTTTCATTTTCATATCCATGGTAGTTCTATAGGCAATCTGTAAAGGGCCAGGTAGCCTCTGGATCTCATCTTTTATGAAAGGTGACATATCTAGTAAATGCCCCTACAGTCAATATCTAGAATAGATCTAAATACCCCTACAGTCAATAGGTATATATAATATTTAGAAATAAAAATTAATTTGATACAAAACATAGGTTTTAACCAATTTTATATAGTTTTTCATTTTCATATCCATGGTCTCAAACAATGAGAGAGAAAAAACCTTTTATATTCAACATGTGAAACACAAATTAGCCATAAAAGTTTCCCATTGAATCCATAAGTGATTTAATACAAAACATAGGTTTTAACCTAAGAGTAAATGCCCCTACAAGTCAATCAATCTCTCATAAGTTTAAATATAAAATTTTCATTTTCATATCCATGGTCTCAAACAATGAGAGAAAAAACATTTTATATTCAATGTATGTAAAACAAAAATTAGCCATATCTCTAGAATAGATCTAAATAGAAGTTTTTCATTTTCATATCCATGGTCTCAAACAATGAGAGAGAAAAAAACCTTTTATATTCAACATGCAAAACACTTGAATTAGCCATAAAAGTTTCCCATTGAAACCATAAGTTATTTGATACAAAACATAGGTTTTAACCTAAGAGTAAATGCCTCTACAAGTCAATCAATCTCTCGAATAGTTTTAAATATCTTGAAGTTTTTCATTTTCATATCCATGGTCTCAAACAATGAGAGAAAAAACCTTTTATATTCAATGTATGTAAAACACAAATTAGCCATATCTCTAGAATAGATCTAAATAGAAGTTTTTCATTTTCATATCCATGGTCTCAAACAATGAGATAGAAATAAAACCTTTTATATTCAACATGTAAAACACAAATTAGCCATAAAAGTTTCCCATTGAAACCATAAGTGATTTGATACAAAACGTAGGTTTTAACCTAAGAGTAAATGCCCCTACAAGCCAATCAATCTCTCGAATAGTTTTAAATATCTAGAAGTTTTTCATTTTCATATCCATGGTCTCAAACAATGAGAGAAAAAAGCTTTTATATTCAATGTATTTAAAACACAAATTAGCCATATCTAAATAGAAGTTTTTCATTTTCATATCCATGGTCTCAAACAATGAGAGAGAAAAAAACATTTTATATTCAACATGTAAAACAAAAATTAGCCATAAAAGTTTCCCATTGAAACCATAAGTGATTTGCTACAAAACATAGGTTTTAACCTAAGAGTAAATGCCCCTACAAGTCAATCAATCTCTTGAATAGTTTTAAATATCTAGAAGTTTTTCATTTTCATATCCATGGTCTCAAAAAATGAGAGAAAAAACCTTTTATATTCAATGTATGTAAAACACAAATTAGCCATATCTCTAGAATAGATCTAAATATAAGTTTTTCATTTTCATATCCATGGTCTCAAACAATGAGAGAGAAAAAAACATTTTATATTCAACATGTAAAACACTTGAATTAGCCATAAAATTTTCCCATTGAAACCATAAGTGATTTGATACAAAACATAGGTTTTAACCTAAGAGTAAATGCCCCTACAAGTCAATAAATCTCTCAAATAGTTTTAAATATCTAGAAGTTTTTCATTTTTCATATCCATGGTCTCAAACAATGAGAGAGAAAAAAACCTTTTATATTCAACATGTATATAACTTATTTAGAAACAAAAATTAATTTAATAAAATACATAGGTTTTAACCAATTATATAGTTTTTCATTTTCATATCCATGGTCTCAAACAATGAGGGAGAAAAAACCTTTTATATTCAACGTGTAAAACACAAATTAGCCATAAAATTTTCCCATTGAAACAAAAATTGATTTGATACAAAAAATAGGTTTTAAACTAATCTTGTAAATGCCCCTACATTCAATTTCTAGAATAGATCTAATTATAAGTTTTTCATTTTCATATCCATGGTCGTTCTATAGGCAGTCTGTAAAGGGCCAGGTAGCCTCCGGATCTCATCTTTTATGAAAGGTGACATATCTAGTAAATGCCCCTACAATCAATTTCTAGAATAGATCTAAATGCCCCTACAATCAACATGTATATAGTATTTAGAAAAAAAAAAGTAATTTGATACAAAACATAGGTTTTAACCAATTATATAGTTTTTCATTTTCATATCCATGGTATCAAACAGTGAGAGAGTAAAAACCTTTTATATTCAACATGTAAAACACAAATAAGCCATAAAAGTTTCCCATTGAAACCATAAGTGATTTGATACAAAACATATAGGTTTTAAAACATAATCTAGTAAATGTCCCTATATTCAATCTTTAGAATAGATCTAATTAGAAGTTTTTCATTTTCATATCCATGTTAGTTCTATAGGCAGAGTCTATAAAGGGACAGGTAGCCTCTGGGTCTCATATTTTACGAAAGGTGACATATCTAGTAAATGCCCCTACAGTGAATCTCTGGAATAGATCTAAATGCCCCAACAATCAACATGTATATAGTATTCAGAAACAAAAATTTATTTGATACAAAACATAGGCTTTAACCAAGTATATAGTTTTTCATTTTCATATCCATGGTTTCAAGCAATGAGAGAGAAAAAACCTTTTATATTCAACATGTAAAACACAAATTAGCCATAAAATTTTCCCATTGAAACCAAAAGTGATTTGATATAAAACATATAGGTTTTAAAACCTAATCTAGTAAATGCCCCTACATTCAATCTTTAGAATAGATCTAATTAGAAGTTTTTCATTTTCATATCCATGGTAGTTCTATAGGCAGAGTCTGTAAAGGGCCAGGTATCCTCTAGATATCATCTTTTATGAAAGGTAATATATCTAGTAAATGCCCCTACAGTCAATCTCTGGAATAGATCTAAATGCCCCTACAGTCAACATGTATATAGTATTTAGAAACAAAAAGTAATTTGATACAAAACATAGTTTTTAACCAAGTATATAGTTTTTCATTTTCATATCCATAGTCTCAAACAATGAGAGAGAAAAAACCTTTTATATTAACCATGTAAAACACAAATTAGCCATAAAAATTTCCCATTGAAACCAAAAGTGATTTGATACAAAACATATAGGTTTTAAAACCTAATCTAGTAAATGCCTCTACATTCAATCTCTAGAATAGATCTAATTAGAAGTTTTTCATTTTCATATCCATGGTAGTTCTATAGGCAGAGTCTATAAAGGGCCAGGTAGCCTCTGGATCTCATCTTTTATGAAAGGTGACATATCTAGTAAATGCCCCTACAGTCAATCTCTGGAAAAGATCTAAATATAAGTTTTTCATTTCTCCCATGCATTTGTAATAAATGTCAATTTAATATATATATTTTTATTGAATTTGTTTTTTTTTAAGTATAAGAAAACCATTAAATATGGTTGAAAATGGAAATTATGCATAGAAGTTTCTTTCTATCCCAATCCAGGGAATGCAGTGATTACATATGTGCTTTCCAATATTGCGACTAGCAAAGTCATCCAAAGGAAAATGAATATACTGGGAAGAACAACAAACAATGAGGCATATTATATTGGATTGATAGAAGGCTTGAGAACAAAGATGGAGTATGGATCAAATGGAATTGTAGTTTTCACCAATTCTGAACTTGTGTGCAACCAGATGAATGATGTATACCAAGTTAAGAAGGAGAGGCTAAAAGAACTGCATGGAATAGCAAACAATATTGTTAGCCAATTTCAATTTTTTAGTATAAGGCATTGTACAAATGTAAATAAGATATTTGCTGATTTATTGTGTGGGGCAATGCAAATTCAGGATTCATCTATCAAAGATGAATTAATATATAAATTAGAATTATACGGGGCAATGCCAATGCCAATGCAAGATTCATCTCTCAAAGATGAATTAGTTTTGAGACACTCTTCTTCAAAAATTCAAGATTCATCTATCAAAGATGAATTAGTTTTGAGACGCTCTTCTTCAAAAATTCAAGATTCATCTCTCAAAGATGAATTAGTGTTGAGACGCTCTCCTTCAAAATTTATTGATCGACATTGTAACATATCTTGGATATGTGTGTGTTGTGTACTTATAAATGCATATTTTTTAATGACCATGTGCTTTTTTCAATTATATACCAAGTGTGCTCCCACCACACCATGTAAAGCGCAACTTGGTGAACTTCACATTTGCAACAAGTGGTGAACTTCACATTTTTATGAAATTAAAATGTGGGGACTTCAACAAATTTTTGTTTAAATGGAGTTTCACTTCTTTTTTAATGACAATGTGTTTTTTTCAATTTTATACCAAGTGTGCACCCACCATGTAAAACACAATTTGTTGAACTTATCATTTTATAACTTTATTTTTGCTTAAATTGAGTTTCACACATCAATTAGTGCTTTGAAAGTTGTTTTTTACACAATTTTTTTACACTAAATTAAACATTAATTTTCTGAACTTTATTTTGAATTTAATTTAAATTAGTTATTTAAAAAATTAATTGTAAATGTCCACCGTAGATATATATATTATGGAGGATGAACGAAGAAGATCAACATAATCCCATATCTCTATGAGAGGGGAGGATCAGGGATCGGGATCGAGAGCTGTTCATGGTAAATTTAAATATAATCTTAAATCTCCATACATGTGTGTACATATGGAATTGATTTTTTATCAACTTTTTGAGTTAAATTGGCTATTAATAAGTTTCATTTTTTATTTTTTAGGAGCTAATAAGAAGAGAAGGGTCTCTACTCCAGCCATGGATGCCCATGTTTCACCCAGTCGTGGTATGGTTTTAACACAATTTAATCAATGAATATGTACATGTGTATTTATATGTATGCATGTATTTTTCAATTGATTATAAATTGGTATTTTTTTATGAAGCTTCTCTCTCCTCTCGAGAGGTTGGTGGTGGTTCAAATCCCCTTAGAGATCCATCAATAAGTGCTAGTAGGTTACGTGAAGGTGGTGATATTTATTCTCCCAGAGGCCAATCAACGGCTAGTGGTGCTGGTTCTCAGCAAGGTCGTTCTGGTTCTCAAAAGTTTCAAGGTGGAGAAGATGCTAGCCAACCACGTTGAGGTTGCCATGAATTTCAATATTTTTTTCATTGAATTTGTACAAATTTGCTTACATGTGTTTTTTCTAATATACAAAATTATATATATATATTGATGCAGAAGCTGAAAATGTTCCAAATATTGGCCAGAATAGACACAAGGCAGAATGTTACATTCAAGAAGAAGGTTGTCTACCCACCACAACTTATCTGGCTGACATTTCTGATATACCATGGGAAAGAAACATGGTGCAATTCACCTTAGAAAGGTGTCAACAACTTCATGCAAAATTGTGGAGAGATCTCGTGGCTTTGACTCTACCTGTTGAGAGTCGACAAAGCCTCGAAATAGTTACACATTCATTGGGCGAAATAGCAAATGTGTACAAAAATCTAGGGCCAACGACTGATACATTTGTAGAAGTCATGAGAAAGAGAAAGGAAACAGTAATGGGTCCTAATAAATGGGAGGATGTAAAACAAAGATTTAAAAAATATATGGCGAAGTCAATGTTTAATTTCAAGGAAGGTTCAAAAACAAAAATGCTGAAGGTGCAATATTTCAAGAACTTTGATATAGCTTACTATTTGTATGATATGCACCTTGCGGCCTATGGAAGGCTCCCATGGAATGACAAGGTTCCTATTTATTTTGCACAATTGTTTTACGCAAAAAAAAAAATTTAAATGAAACCCAATTACAATGACCTTCCGTCCGAATTTTTTGGTCCGGGGAAAGGTCGATTCTGTAATTGTAAGAGCGCTAAGCAAGATGTGGAGTATATATATGTTTTTTTAATTTAGTTATAATTTATAAATTCAAGTTTATTTAAGTTTTATTATAAATTGAGATCTTGATCTTGAGTTATTTTATACTTTTAAAATTTTTAATTTTAGGTTTCTATAGAAGATTTCTTTAATCCATGGACTCGAGCGACGGAGATAGGAACATCCACACCATTTCAACCATTTGAATAAGTTGTCTAACTTTTTTTTTTAATATTATTGAAAATCAGTTTATATATGTACACGTGCATTTTCATCTGAAATTTTTTAATATATATATATATATATATATATATATATATATATATATATATATATATATATATATATATAACTATACATGTATATTGTGCAGTTTACTGTTGGAGATGTTCCCATGGAGGAACTTGTAGCCGATGAACAAATGGAGAGGGAACCTCATGAGGTATTGCATGATTTTTTTTATATTTTGTTTTTTACATGAAGTTCTATATATATTCTCACTCATTTTTGAAACATCAAATTTTAATGTTTGCATGTGCATTGTGTACAGGTTTCCCATGCTTTGCAAGGTATTGTGCGGATTGAGACTCTGATAGGAAAGACACTACATCCATCTGTAGTTGATGGACATGATTTGTAGATTTGATTTCAAGATTTAGATAGTCTTAAATTTACTTTTTTATATATTATCTAGATGCAATGTCATATACATATAACTTCATACTTGATACTTGTGAGGTCTACAATTTTTGGACATATTTTATTATAGTCTTAATATAATTTGTTTTGTTCCAAAAAGTTAAGTTTTGGATAGTTTTAGTACTTATGGCATGTGAATGTGAAGTAATGTTGTTATATAATTTGTTTGGTTTTTAAAACTTTTAAGTTTTGGATAATTGAACTACTAGTAATGTTGTCATCTACAAATTAATGTTTTGCTTTTGAACTACATTTGGCATGTTATGTAATGATGTGTTATAATTTTTTTTGTTTTTAAAATTTAATTTTTGGATGCTTGAAGTACATTTGGCATGTGAAGTAATGTTGTGATTTATAAATTTTTGCTAAATTAAAAGTTAAGTTTTAGATGGTTTCAATCTACATTTGGCATGTGATATAATGTTAAATGTTTTTATTGGATAGTTGAACTATAATTGGCATGGCATGTGAAGTAATACGTGCATGTGAAGTAATGCTGTGATCTATAATTTTTTGTTAAATTAAAGGTTAAGTTTTGGATATTTAGGATAGTTTTAATCTCGTTTAGCATAGTATAATGTTAAATACTTTTATTAGAATGGTTTAACTACTAATTATTTGTATAGCATGTGAATTAAATGTTTGATATATAATCAAAGTTATACTTAAATTTTGGTCAGTTTCAAATCTACATTTATTTATGTATTAGTATAAAAATTAATCATTTTATTAGGATAGTTAGACACAGTTGGATGCTTCATCAAGTAATGTGGAAATATAATCAAAAGTTTTTAGCTCAAATTTTGGATGGATTGAAATTACAACAAACTGCAGATTAATGTTGTGATGAAAGTAAAAAGTTTTAAAACAAGTTTGGAATTATTTCAATCCACTTTAGCTGTGATATAGCATGTTATTCATCTTCAATATTTTTATTATATGATTGAGTTGAACTGGTGTATGTGTGAAGTAATTTGTTTTGATATAATCAAAAAGTCTTTAAAATTCAAGTGTTGGACATGGTTGAAGTACATTTGGTAAGTTTTTAAAAAACAATAGTATGTAGTATGTAAAGATCAAAAACAATCTTAATATTAATTTTAAGTACGATCAAGTGTTCTTGAAACATTTTCCCACATGATGATACCTTCATTGACCTATGAACTAAAGTAGTTCATAGGCTATATGTTCTACCTCTTTCCCATATAAATCTCTTTAATTTTGATTGGAAATATAAGAAGTAGATATATGTTTGTTGAATTGGGGTCAATGTCATTAATGCACTCAACTAGGTAGCCTTGTTGATTTATAAATTGGTAAATTGATGGTCCATTCATTTTTAATTGCATTTTAGAATATATATATTCAGTACGTGAAACATTTTTCATCAATGCACATGGGAAAACTACTTGAAAAATAATTTCATTCTAGAACATATATATATATATATATATATATCCAATACGTGCACAAAATTTTTCATCAATGCACATAGAACATATTCGACCATTGGAAAGACAAATTTTGTACTAGATTTTCAATCAGGAATAGAGATGTGGGTCAAATCCCACCAAAAGTCGAAGAAGTGCTCCGAGTCTCTTGTCTAAAATGAATCTTCATACAAAATTATACTGTGGATGATTTATTTACATTGTGGATACTTTTTACCAAAAAAGCCCACAAGAAAAACTGGGTGTGCATTGAGTTCGTGTATATATCCAGTACATGCAACATTTTTCATCAACGCACATAGAAAAACTACCCGGATTAATTAGATTCTAAATTATATATATGCAGATCGTGGTATTTTCATCAATGTTACATAGTAAAATTATTGAAAAATTAAATTGCATTACAGAACACACACATATATCTTAACCATTTTCATCAAATACATACTTTCAAAAGCTACTTTAGGTTTATCTCTAAATTTTGCATGTACAATAATTTGTACTATACCTGCTAATGTATATTGAGCCTCTAATTTAAATTTTCGTTGATGCGATCCGAACATATAATCAAAGAGAATAATTGTTTACGACGATTAAATCAAAAATATTCCAATGGATACCATCATCAATAATCGCTCAGTGAATTGTATTTTCATTTCTTATATTATTTTTTCACAGTTGAACCTAAATCCGCCCCATAAATCTTACACCATGATGGCTAATAATGATTACTTTCTTGATAAGGTTCATGATCTTTAAAAAAATAATTTATTCCCTTTGATTAGTTTGTGCAAAATAACTGATGCTAATATATCCTCTTTCATATGGAAATCCCTGATCATTATAGTCTTCTAAAAATTTCATTTTTCGTTCAGTGCAACACATCAAATAATACTTCACATTTTCATCATTGTCAGTAGGTGCAATTACAGCAAAAACATCGCCTGCACAATAAAACAAACTTGAAAGAATTATACATATTCAAATTTATTTCTAGATCTTTATCATTAGAAGAAATTCAAATGTTACCTTCTCTAACAATATCAGAAACTCGATCACCATCGGATGATATTGTAGTCTCCTCTGATTGCATTTATTCAAACATTGCAATGGACATTTTTCCCTTTGTATTTAGCTCTATATGTTTCCAATCTTTTACATACAATTTGCTTTCACAAACTTCATTGGATTTTGTGTTGTCTTTGCAAACAGGAAAAAAACAAGGATATTTTCTTTTATCCAATGCAAACACATTTCTGGACGACTTTGTTTTAATTGAATGCAATTTTTGAGTCCCTTTTATTGTTTCAATGTCATTTCTGATTGATCTATCTATGTCTTCGATCCCAACATGCCATAAAAACCTTTATATGGAAAATTTAAAGAAGAATGTAAATATGATATCAAAATGCAATCAAAGATAATCATTTTGATAAATGTACACTATTTATCTAATTAGATATCCAATAAAAATTAAATTGAATTTACCTTCGCACTTCCCTTGATCGGTTAGTCTCATGGCTTAGAGCAGCGATGCACCACTGAAAAAATTCTTTCGCGTCCACAAGTCAACTTGCAGACGTTTTATGCATGCCCCTACACCGTCATGTTCTCCTTTTCCATGGCCAATCTCAAATAAATTCCAACAATGTTTAATGCAAGTTTTCTTATGAAGACAACACAACCAAAAGAATGATCATGTAGATTTGAATAGTCCTGTGCATCCGTCTGACCATATACAATGTTCATTGAATGTTATTCCACGATTTTTCAAGGAATCATAAATTTTTCCAAAACAATGTTGTACAAAATATGTATCATGTGTACGATCGTCACTGATATAAAAGTGATATTCTTTAATAATATGTCGTTTTTCACTGGTGCTTTCTATATGATCGACGTTTTGTTCAGCATGTCTATATAGAATATGGACGAGCATGGAGACTTAGTCAGAATGATAATATTCACTCTGAATTTCTTTTTGTGGAACAAATGTGTAGTTTTCTGCAAAATCAATTACTGACAAAATGGTCCCTGGTGGAGAAACTTCACGGGATTTTTTGAATTGCAAGTCTTGCCATCGAGCTCTATGGGAATGCTTGGTGTATTTTTAAATTTATGCCTTGAACTTTCTCAAAAAGTCTATCACAAAAATTTCTTCTTCTCCTAATTCAATTATTTTAACACTATATGCAACTTGAATCGATGTATGGATATATTCATATCTCTTCCATTTCACTTTCATATTGGACAATGATTGATCATTTATATCAGTACGATATTTGTTTTGAAATTTAGTCAAATTTCCACAATCATCGCATTTTTTACCACCAACACATTTCTTTTCGTAAAATAGTTCATTGCTTTCTCTTTCACATAGAATTTGAGATATGAAATCACGGATAGTGGAAGGAGGAGGCGAATCCTTCCAAAATTTTCTACCAAAATCAAGGAAGGTGTCATAATATAACTCAAATTCCACATGATAACGGCAACAACAAGTGTCGCCTACGGTGATAGGTTTTACATACCATGATTTTTGTTGAACAAAAGCACTGATTGAAACATGAATTTCACGATTATCTTATTTTAACTTGTTGAACAACTCTATCTGAGTGGTTTCCAAGAAATGTTTTTCATGTTCTTCGTATTGATTTCGTGCTATTCTTCTTCGCATCACATGCCTTGCAGTTGGAAAAACACATGAATTGTTCTTCCAATATTCATATATTATTTTTCTAACATTTTCTCCAAGTCTATCTTTGTATGGTTTCCTACAAATAGCTCTCCAACAAGCAAGTTCATAATTTACATCTATTTGCAACTGAAATCTCTGATGTTTGTGCAAATTTTTTCGTGAGGTTCCTAATTCTCGTGCCATAGATTTTACCAAGCGATTCTCTTTAGTACTTGATGAAACCACTGCCATATGTATTTCTCTACGTACAACTAAAACATTTTTCTGTCTAGATCTTTTAACTGAATTTATATCACTATTTATATTTTGTATCACATTTTCCTTCATTTTGTTATCTTTGGTTGATTTTCAAATACCCAATAAAGTCGTAGCTTCTTTTAATTTCCTTAATGATAGGAGACCTTTCAACATTTCGGCTTGAACTGTCACGTTTTCCTTTATGAAATACTTCTCAAAAATGCGGTTAACATGATATCGTATATAATGGTCAACTTTTTTATCTCCATATGTGTGTGTCAAAATTTTCTAACATCTCTTCATTGACATTGATTTCATCTGTACATATTCGAATGAATAGTACATAATAAGTTTACATATTCAATAAATAACTAAATTAATAAATATATGTATAATTTCAATAATACGTGCATGTGTTCAACATATATGTGTGTGTATGTGTGTGTGTGTGTGTACATACCTTGTGATTCAATTTCTTCACTTGAATTTCTTTCATCATTTTCACCATATTCAATCATTGGTTCAATATCTCTTTCACTTTATCTTTCAAAATTTTGTATCTCATCATCAATGTTTTGAGGAATATCTCTCTCTGTTTACATTGCAAAATATTTTTCAAATTAGTTCATCAAATAAAAATTAAACTTCACATTTTACACTAGGAAAATTTTAAATATATCAAAATCATAATATTTATATTTACATACCTGTTTCAACTTCTAGTTGAGGTTGATTTTCCCCTTCAATATTTGAGAGTGCTTCTATCTTTCTTTTGCGAAATTGTTTCGTCTCTTATCTATGTTCCTCAGGGTATCTTTTTTTATCATATTTTCTCGTACAATTTCTTCGATTTCCCATGATAATAGAGTATGAAGTTCAAAAAATTTCCTTCAAAAATTTAGACAAAAACTCAATTAAAAAAAAAAACATCACAAAATATTTAATTTTAAAAAACTCATTTTAAATTTTTTGCAAAAAATACATACTCCAATCCAAAACACTTACTTTAAAAAATTCAAGAAAAAAATGTCTTATAAAAATGAAACGAAGTTCAAAATATTTCCTTCCATGTCCTACAAAAAAATTTCATTTAAAAAGTTACACAAAAACTCATTTTAAAAAATCCTTATAAAAGATTTACTTCAACCCAAAACCAAAAAATGTCCTTTCAAAATTAAGCCCAAATTCATACTTTAAAAAAAAATGAAGCCCAAAAAACTGTATCACATACCTCCAAAAAATGTCTTTTGAATGTACCTCCAAGAAATTTTGAATGTACCTCAATGAAAATTCTTTAAAGCCAAAAAAATTCCTTGCAAAATCAGATCAAATGTACGAAAATAATGTGTCTCAAAGAAAATTCCTTTGAATGTACCTCCAAGAAAAGTCCTTAAACCCAAAACAATTCTTTGCAAAATCAGATCAAGACTTTTGTAAAATCAGACCAAACGTGCGAAAATATGCGAAAATAATGAATGGTTTCGCGACAATTTATATTGCCGCGAAATATTTTTTTGGAGGGGCTCGACAGTACTTTCTGTTCGATGGAAAGATAAATAAAATTTTGGCCGAACTACTTTGTCATTTGATTTAACGTGTCATTGGCGCAAAAAATAGTTTGGACGAACTTTGTTTAAGAGTTCGACCGAACTAACGCATGACCAGTTATGTAGAGCCAAGCCCTGAATACATTTCTGCAACTTTGGACTGATTAAACTCCATGAAACATTCTGAGTTAACTGTCGGAACCAAGAAAATCATTTTCAGAATTCAATCTACTTTCAGGAAACATAAATTTCATGGAATTTCATAAATATTTACTAATTTTAATTAATTTTGTAATAAAACGAATGCAAACAATTTCTGAAGGTCATTGTGATTCAACGAAATCAAAATTCTGTACTTTCCAAAATACATTGTTAAAAAAATTGAAAAAATTATCGTACATTACATTGGTCCGTTGTCTCTAATGGGTAGATTTTAGACTTTTAGTTTATAACTTCTATGTTAAGAATTTTCTTGCGTCCCGAAACATATTCAAAATATGCAGTTTTTCATATTGGACCAGTTCAAAAAATTCTAGTAATTATGGTATACATCCATTGGCTTTGTAAATATGACGAAACTGAAGTAGACTCTGTCTAGATTGTTGCAACACATTTTGTTTCTAAAAAACACAAATTTTCAAAGAATACAACATTGCATATTAACATGACTTCTTATGAATCCCTTGATTGTTAAAAAACACACACTCAAATAAACGCTAAGTTGACATAAAAAATGTGTATAAAAAAATTCCAAAAAATAAGTAATATAAAGCTAACAAAATTTCTGACAACTTTTATTTTTATCGCAAAATGAAATTCGAAACAGAAAATTTGTTTTAGCTTGCAGAAAGTTGAAGAACTGAAAAAAAATGAAATTTTTTTCTCAAAAAAGGGCATAAGTGTTAAGACTATGGGGTTAATTTAATTTGTAAGCTCTGGAATTATTTTTTCAACCTTCTGTGGAACTCTCTGAAAGTGATTATTAACCCAACAAAATTTTCAATAAATTGTTTAAAATTTCAAGGCTTTTTGAAATTCCAATACTTTGTACTCTGCAATGATGTGTCCACCTGGGATTTTTCAACCTTGTGGTGATTACATGATTCCTCTACGATGGAAAATGGATGATGGTGATGCTACCTAGAGATCTAATGGTGGAAACTTGGTGGAAAATCCCTAACTCATTTTTTGAGTTCTTATTTTCTCCCTAATTGATCCCTCCATTTATGAAATAAAGTGTGACCATAATATTATCTTGAGGGTTTATATATACCATATTTGTTAGAGCGGCCATAGTAAAATTATCCATACTAAATCCTTATCAAGGGATGTGACCAAATCATATATTAGAAATGATATTAGAGTCAGGAAGGTATATAGGAATGAACATAAGTGGGGTTAAATGTAAAGGTGGTACCCGATCGACATTTGTAATGATATGAGTCATAAAAGTAGTTGTGTCTAGAGTAATATTACCCTATCCTTAGGGGAATTTTGAGGTCTAAAATGGGCCTCTTAAGAAAATTATAAAATAACAGTGGAAATAATAAAACAATATTTGATTACATCATCAAATTTTAGAGGGAAAAATAAAAGTAAAAAACTACTTTTTCAACTCATGTTTTCAACTTATCTCCAGAAGTTTATAATCAAATTTCGAGAAGAAGTACTCTTTGGATGAAAAATTTAATTTCTCATCCAAGGAGTACCCATGTTGCACACTTTTGATGGGTCTTGCTACATGAAAAATGAGAAATACTTTAAAAAACTTGATTGTAATAATATTTTTTTATGTATTTCTCATTTTTCGTGTAGCAGAGTCCATCAAAAGTATGGAACATGGGTACTCCTTGGATGAGGAATTTAATTTTTCATCTAACGATTACTTCTGCTCGAAATTTGAGTAAAAACATGGGAGATAAGTTGAAAATACGAGTTGAAAAAGTAGTTTTATTATTTCATTATTTTTTAATCTTTCTACCCTTTTACTTAAAAAATGGTGAATCATCCCCCATGGTTGACATCATCATCTTGAATCCTATTGGTTCTTATAAAGTTTATTTTTGTTGTACATTTTTCTTAGGAGGCCCATTTTAGACCTCAAAATTCCCTTAATGACTCTTTATTAAAGAAAATATTATTGAAAAATTTCACGGGTCGAGTATGCTTGTCATAAAATATTAAAAAAAAATTGACACGGAACTTTACTTAGAGTTGTGACAGAATGGTATGAGAGCCTCAATTTCAACAATGGGCTTGCAAGAAACCATCAATGTAAAATGAAATATGTGCAAAAACGTAAATGTGACATGCTAACAATAATTGTATGGTTTATAAGGTACATTGGTGGAACATGCCATAACAGAATGGAGGAGAATTCTCCTCCAGCCATAACATTTGGTGAAGAATTATACATTGAGTTGGGGAATGCAAGTACTCCACAAACCTCTCAATTTATGGATGTAATTAGAAAACTACAAGAAATGGCTCATCTCAAGAGTAGTAATGAACTCCTACTAAAAGCTAGTGAAGAGTAGGAAATAATGATAAGGGAATTGACTCAAAAGTCTAGTCATTGAATAAGAGAACCAGAAGCACCCAAAAGGAAGAGTGTGGAAATGCAATTAGAGAAGTCTGAAAGTGAAGGTGATTCAAGCGAGACTTATCCAAGATATCAAAGGAGAAAAAGGAGGATGGAACTACAAGAGGAGTTCAGGAATATAAAGCCTCCTAGTTTTGATGGGGAGAAGGAGGAAGATCCAGAGCCCTGGCTCCTAAATATGACCAAGTATTTTTATGTCTATGAGTATGATAATAACTTAAAGGCTAGATTGACCATTTATCAATTGCATGGAAGAGCTTCTTTCTGGTGGGAAGAGGCTAAAAGTGTGCATACCTTGGAGGAAAAAATAGTTTCTTAGGGGGGGTTCCAAAAGTAGTTTAAATCTTGATATTTGAGTGAAAGGTACTATAATGATCGCACCAAGGAATTTCATGAGCTAAGTTTAGGACAATCAACAATGTACGAGTTTGTGAAAAAATTTACCAATTTATTGTGGTATGTCCCTTATATTAAAGAGGAGAAAGCCAAGGTACAAGGATTTTTGAACTTCTTACCATCTCCTTACAAAGAGAGAATTGAGTTCGATAATCCTAATATAATGGATGAGGCAGTAAGAAAAGAAATATTGTGCTACCAAGAGTATAACTATAGAGGTGAAAAGCATAAAATCTTGGAAAATTAAAGACAAAAGAAAGACTATAATGAGTGAAAAGAAGCAAAAACCCTCTTATCTTAAAAAAAATGGGAAGGACCATCAGCGGAAGAAAATCAATAAAACAAATTTAAATCATTCGGCACAGTCTCAAACTGGGTCAAAACCCATAGGGTTGAACAAAAAAAATATTAACAGGGTTAAGGAGAGAGAACCATTCAATTGTTGGGGGTGTGGTGAATCAAATCTATTGACAGACTTCCCACATAATCCGTAATCCATTCAGAATATTCAAGTGGTCCACGAAGCAATAACTATGAATGACGGATCCAAAATATTCCTAAGATCAGTGTTGGATCAGAGTATGTATAGGCTAAGAATCAATCTATCATGATATATATTGAAGGTACCATTTTAAACCAATATGTTTATGTTTTAATTGATTCTTGGGTTATTTTAATTTACATTAGTCCCCAAATTGTGGAAAAATGTGAATTAAAATTTGAAAAATTCAAGACTGGATGGTTGGTAAAATTAGAAACTAGTATAAAAAGAAAGGTAACTAGTAATGTAAGATAGTGTCCCATTAAATTAAATGGTTACCCAACATAAATAAATTTAAATAATCTTCCTGTAGGGTCCTATGATGTATTAATCAACATGGACTGGTTGGAGAAACAAGGAGTGGTTATAAACTATTTGGATAAAACTGTGTGATGTGTGAGGCAATATGGGAAGCCAAATTAATTAAAGGAATACACAAGTCAATATCAGTTAGAAAAATCTCAACTTTACAGTTTAAAATGAGTGCTAGGAAAGGGTGTCAGTTATACATGGTGCATGTGGAAAACAATAAACAACAAACTGAAAAGGAAAATTTGGATACACTGCCAATCATTAATGAATTTTAGGATGTTTTTCCAGAGGAAATCCTAGGTTTACCTCCCCATAGAGACATAATTTCTCCATCGATTTAGTACTAGGTGCCATCTTAGTGTCAAGAGCTCATTATCGAATGAGTATACTTGAACTACTAGAATTGAAGATGTAGCTATAGGAACTACTATATAAGGGTTACATTAGACCTAGTGTCTCACCATCGGGTGCCCCTGTACTATTTTTTAAGAAAAGAAATGAAACATTTAGAATGTGCATAGATTATTTACAATTGGATAAGTTAACTATAAAAAATGAATACCCATTAACTATAAAAAATAAATACCCACTGCCCCGTACTAATTATCTATTCGATCAAGTGAGGGGAGAAACCATATTTTCAAAGATTTATCTAAGAATCAGCTATCATCAGCTGCAAATAAAAGATGAGGATATTCCTAAGACAACTTTTAGAACCATATACGATCATTATGAATTTGTAGTGTTACCTTTTGGTCTTACTAATGCACCAACAACCTTTATTTGTTTGATGAATAATGTACTTCATAAGTACCTTGATAAATTTTCACTCGTGTTTATAGATGATATTTTAGTGTATTCCAAGAATGAAGAAGAGCACAAAGAACATTTGAAATTAGTGCTACAAACCTTAAGAGAAAACTAGCTATATGTGAAACTTAAGAAATGTGAGTTTTATAAACACAAAATACAGTATTTGGGTCACATTATTTCAAAGGAGGGACTGTATGTTGATCCTGAGAAGGTTATGGCTATTTTAAATTGGTCCATACCTAAGGATGTGTCAAATTTCTGCTTATTTATGAGAATTTCAGGATATTATCGGTGATTTATAAAAGGATTCTCTAAGTTGGCCTACCCTATTACATCCTTATAGAAGAAGGGAAAAAAATTGAGTGGACAAACAAGTGTCGAGAAAGCTTTGATAAATTAAAAAAATTATTGAGAATAGCTCCTATACTGAAATTCAGAGACCCAAACAAGGAATTCAATGTTTGTACTCATGCTTGTTTGGAAGGACTTTGGGGAGTGTTGATACAGGGAAATGCAGTAGTGGCATATGAATCTAGGAAACTAAAACCAAATGAAAATAATTATGTGGTATATGATTTAGAACTAGCTACATTAATACATGCTCTGAAGATGTGGAGACACTATCTTTTTGGAAATAAATTTAATCTGATGACATATTATATCAACTTGAAATATTCTTTCATCCAACCGGATTTAAATGCTAGACATGCTAGGTGGATGGCTTTCCTTAGTGAGTTTGAAATTGATATTAAACACGTAAAAGGAAAATAAAAAAATTTAGTGGATGCCTTAAGAAGACATGAAAAAACTTTAATGTGAATATCAGTTAGGAGTATTAATACAAATTTTGGAGAGCAAGTTAAAAATTTAATACAAAAAGATCATAAATACCTAGAAATCCAAAGAAGATTGCAGCAAAAGGAAATTCCAGGATATGCTAAAAATATTGAAAAATCACTAACCTACATAAATAGAATTTATGTTCCTAATGTGATTTCTTTAAAACAAATGATACCATATGAATATCACAAAAAACAATAAGATGCCATCCCAAATATCAAAATATGATAATAGCATTAAGGAAGGAATTTTTTTAGATGGGCATGAAAAATGAGGTAGCAGAATACTTAGCAAAATGTCTTGAATGTCAAAAAGTAAAGGTGGAACACCAACACCCTGCTATGTTGTTGAACCCATTACCCATTCCTCAATGGAAATGGGAAGTTATTTCGTTGGATTTTATTACAATATTACCAAAGAAAAAAAGGCAACATGATTCCATTATGGTGGTGGTGGACACCTTGAGAAAAGCAACACATTTTATAATTGTGCTGTCTACTTATGGAACAACATTGATTGCCAATATTTTCATCTCGGAAAATTTTCGACTACATGGGGTGCCAAAGATAGTAGTGTCGGTCATGGATGCCAAATTTACCTCCAAATTTTGGAAATATCTGTTTAGGGGCATGGGAATACAACTAAATTTCATAATTTCATATTACCATCTAAAAGATGGGCAAGCATAAAGAATCAAATTATTAGATTTTGGAAGATATGCTAAGAATATACGTCATGGAAAAGCCTACCAAATGGGAGGATTTTCTGTATTTTTCCAAATTCTCTTACAACAATAGTTACCAAACTTCAATAAAGATGAGTCCTTTCGAATATTTTTGTGACAGAAAATATCATACACCTCTCATTTGGATTCAGCCAAAGGATAGATTACTAGTAGGACAAGATGCTTTGCAAGAAATGTAACAGGTGGTACGGAAAATTAGATAGAATATCAAAACCGCACAGGATAGAAAATACAATTTATGCAGATATAAAATAATTCATAAAGAATTTAAAGTTGAAGACCATGTTTATTTAATATTAAAACCAAGGAAAAGTACCTTAAGAAACAAGACCCGTCAAAATTTAGCACCATGATTTTGTGGGTCTTTTTAGATCTTGGATAGAATTGGCCAAGTAGCATACCAACTGGCTTTGCCCAACAATATTAAAACACATAAATTTTTTCATGCGTCCTTATTAAAAAATATTCCATGATAAATCTCATGTAATTTATTGTAATATGATACACGTGGAACTCGAAGGATATCTCCTATTAGAGCCACTCTGCATCTTAGATCGGAAATAGATCCTTCTCGAGAATCAAGTCGTTACTCAGGTTAAGGTGAAATGGAGACACGTTACACCTGAGGAGGTTACTTGGGAGCGAGAGGATACAATGAAGGAAGCCTACCCAGTATTGTTCTAGTGTTAAAGAAAATGAACCATAAACACCTGGGATGATGTTAATTTTAAAAGGGGTGGAACATGTAATACCCCTTTGTTTGTATGTAAATATATTTTTGTTTTTAGATAGAATTATTTTTAGGTTCAATGGCTAGAAAGCCACGTTGGAATTGAATTAAGGTGAATAAAAAGGTATGATGATGTAATAAATAAATTTTATTAATATAAAGAAAATATAGAACTTACTTGGGAAAGAAACACTAGAGTTAAATAAATTCTTTCCAAGATCTGGAAACCAGTATTGGTGGATGATATCATAATAACCTTTCCTTAAATAACTCCTAAAAATCCCTAGGAGTTGATCAACAAGATTTAATGTGATGGGATAAAAAATATATTAAATCACTCAATGTATAAAAAATAGTGAGTAAGGGTAGAATAAAGTGTCGTAGGAGAAAAATGTGGGCTTTAAAGAAAAAATAAGAGATACCTTCTTCATATTAAAAAAAAAAAAAACTAGGAAAGTGGGTTGGCAGACCCAGGAAAAGAAGGACACTACTAGGGAAAGGAATCTACTAGGGAAGAAATAAAATCTATTTTGGGTGGAATCACAAGAGGTTGTTGAATTTCACCGACAATATTTTTCAGCTTGGGGGGACTGAGAGATCAGTTCAAGGTTAGGAGGATAGTGTTTCCTAAGAATATTTCTAGCAACAGATACAGTTATATTTTTAAGAATATTTGAGTTTAAATTTCCTGGTTAATGACTGCTTCATGAAAGTATTTTAATGTTATGCTTAATATTTAGCAGAGAGACCTATTATCCATACATGTTGGTTATTTATGTTGCGGAATTGTTAAATGATGTTTTAATGTATATATAACTTAGTTTAAAGTTTCTTTGAATATTGTTTCAATGATTAATTCCCATGATCACTCATTTTTATTAATACTTCATGCAAGAAAATTTATTTTTTGGGCATCTAAGTAGATATAGATATGCTCTATTTCGTCTCTTGAAAAAAAAAAATGTGCATGCAGGTATGTGAGATACTTGTCTAAGGAGAAAGATATTGGTAAATACTACCTCTATGATTTCATTTTACTGAAATAGAAACTTATGAAACCATCTCGAGATATAATTACTGAAGGAATTAAAATTAAATACTGAGCGGTAATATAGTTAATAGCGTCGTTTTTTATAGATATTTTTTGTGAACATAACTTTTTTTTAGGGTAATTAAGTGAGTCTTGTTATTAATCTCAAAAGTGTGATAGTGTTGGTAACGTATTTAGGCAACAAGTGAAAAGAAGTTAATCTATTTGTTAAATTTCTAGGAATTTCACGGAGTGGGAATAGTACCACGAGAAATTATTTTAACTAACATCAAAGAATCACAAAGATAAATAGCATCGTTACCATTAATTAATTCTTGACACCCTTATTGTTGTAGGTTCTAAGTACAGTTGTTGTGGAAACAATTTGTAGGACTAAGGGAGAAAAATCCAACTCACGCCATAGTTGTTTCAATAGGAGACTTCTATTCTATTATAGCCATTCAAGAACATAAAACGTAAAAAATGATATACAATTTTAATCACAAAGATAAGTAGTATGTTGACTAACATATATACAGGTAAGAAGGTTGGTGTTGTGTGTGTGTTACATTCTTTCCTAGACTAGACTAGACATTGCACATGGAGTCGAAGTATTGAGCAGTTTTATGTCAAAACTAGAGAAGGATAATTGGACAACAGTGAAGCAGGCTTTCACATATTTGCGTGGCACTAGTGATTATGATCTATTCTACCAAGGAGTACCAGGATTGGACATATTTTTGGACATCTGTGGCTTTGTTGATGGAGACTGGGTTGGAGATCTAGATCGGAGAATATCTACAAGTGGGTATGCATTTAACCTATTTGGAGGAGCAACCAGCTGGATGAGAAAAAGACAATTTGTAGTGGCTATTTCAACTACAAAGGTTGAATACATGGTAGCCACTCATGCAAGCAAGTAAGCAGTTCTATTACAGAGATTGTGTTAAAGCATGGGGTTGGTACAACAAGCTATAAGGATAAACTGTGGTAGCGAAAGTGGAATTTTCTTGGCAAAGAACCACGCTTATAATTCAAATACAAAGCACATTTGTTTTCATTATCACTTTGTGAGGGATATGGTTAAGGATAAAAAAGTGTTGTTGATAAAGGTGGACACTTTGAAGAATATTGTAGATGCATTGACAAAGTATTTGAGCACTGAGAATTTTTCTTGGTGTAGAGAAATAATGGGAATTGGAGGGTTGTACTAATGACTAAGATCTTTTGTGACGACCCATTTGGAAAAGAAAACAACAAGTGGGAGAATGTTGGGTGTGTGTTATACCCTTTCCACGACTAGTCACACATGCGAGGCGGGGGTTGCACCCCTATTTTTTGTGTCGAGGGCAACACCAAGGTCACAGGGGGGTTTCCCCCTACATAAGGTCTGCGGAAACACCCCATGAAATGTTTTTTAGACCCTATAATAGGTGGGTGGACCTACCTATGGTTTTTTTCATGGGTTTTGTACATGGTTTTGGGCATGATGTTTTTTTTCAATGGTATTTTGTATATCCTATCAAGGGAACTAGGATTATGTTCTAATCCATGGTTAATGGATTGGGGTTTATGTATTCTTTGGCATTTTTATATATGTATTGTAACATTGAAAGTAATATAATGAAAAATCAATCTGATAGTCCCAGTTTTGGGTTCCAGGGGAAAATCTCTGTGTATATTTGTTTTATGTTTTATGTTATCATAATTGTTTATTTTCTATTTTTCAAATTCGTTCGCAGGTAATTTTTGTATAGGGTTAAAACCTAGAGTTGGGTGTTGAACAACATTAAGTTGAATTATTCATCTAACTACCAAATAAAGGAGAAACTACTTAAAAGCATGAATTGTTCTAGAAAGAAGAAAAACATAATTAGGAAAGCTCGAGAAATTATTTCTGGAGTGAGTCTCTCGGTGGATATAATTCACAAATAAATGCACTGGTTTTGACTGTGAATTCTAGAGTGAAACATAAATTATATTTGATAACCACTATTGGTGGAAAGAAAAATAACGAGCAACTATTTAAAAATTGAGGAAACACATACACATTTTTATTCTGTCATGGGGAGTAATGGAGTCAATAGGTTAACCATACGGTAGTAGTGAAACAAAAAAAACAAAATAATGATTCAAGTCAGGCAAGATTTACACTAATTACGAAGAAAATATATGATTATAAATAAGAGATATGACATCCCAATAAACTTATTTGAACAGACGAACCACCTTCAGGAAATAACGATTTATACACAATACCAGAGAGCCGATGTAATTACATTGTTCTATCACCTTGAAAGGCTTTGGGTAACTACCTAGTTTTGTAAAAAAGGTTGTACACATAATGATGATTCTGGTATTTCAAATATTGTATAGAGAAAAAAACAAAGAATACATTCCAGAAATTCCATTTCTTGATATAGCTAGATATCGAAGTTATATTCCACATAGAAATTAACATAGGGCACCGGTGCTACAAGGAAACCCTTTTGAGTATATCTGAAGCACCAGCCTGTGGGAAGCAGGAATATTCATCAAAATTTGAACAATAAATTCAATGAATAGAACATTACAAGTGGAGGTCCCATTCATAGCTGCATTTATTAGGAAAACATGAAACATAGAATTAAGAGTTAATGAAAAATATTAGACACTGAGTGGAAAAGAACAAACACCCAACAGAAAGGGAATCTCACCTAGTCGAAGGAGAGGGGTCGGTGTTCTATTTCTGAAACATGAATGTTCGAGTATTGAGCTACGAAAAATAGAAGAATAAATATTATCCTTCTTGTATTTTTAGTTGGAACTAAATTAAAAAGAAAAAAATAAAGAACAGAGGTCAACCCTACCACTACAATGATAATGAGAGGGAGGATTCTAGAACTATGAAATAAAATTCAAAATTTAAATAAGAATTGGTAGGAGGGAGGGAGCTACCCAACAAACTCCGAAATCATTATGATTACATATAGGAATAAATGGCTCATTCACTGTGTGGAAAGATTGTCCAAGCGTTGGAGACATGAAGCAGGGGAGTTAAGCAAGGGAGCCACTGCCAAATTAATTATATTAACATAAAATAAGACAAGAACTATAACCAAATAAAATAAAAGAAAAAAAATGAGGGGATTCTTTATTATTATTGGATATTACCATCCAAGGTTATCACAGAATTTACCTTACATGTTAATATTAGAACCAAAATGAACCCAGTACCTCCATTCTGAAAAATCACACCCAATATCATGAACAAAAAATAAAATGAAAATAGAAAAGGGGTTTAACTCTACTAGGCACAGAACAAGTGAAACAGGAATGACTAAATTTAAATTTGTAACACTCAAAAAATAACCATTAATTGATACTTTGTTCTGACATCTGGCAAGGACCAGCTGCAACTAGGAAGAGTTGGGTTTGTGAGGTAACATCTCAGCGTGATAGCTCCAAAACGGTTTTCATGAATGAAATAGGGAGAAAATAAGAACTCAACAAAAGAGTTAGGCTTTTCTGCCAGGTTTCCACCATTAGACCTCAAACTAGCATCACCACCATCCATTTTTCATCTTACAGGAATCATGTGATCGCCACAACGTTGACAAATCCTAGGTGGACACATCATTACAGAGTAAAGAGTACTGGAATTAAAAAAATATCTTAAATTTTAAACATTTAATCGAAAATTGTGTTGGGTTGATAACCCCTTCCAGAGAGTTCCACAGAAGGTTAAGAAAACAACTTCCAGCACTTGCGAATTAATTTAACCCCATAGTATTAACACCTATGACCTTAATTATGGATGTTTAATCATATGAAATAAAGTGTGATGATAATATTAGCGTGAGGGTTTCTATATACCATATTTTTTAGAGTGACCATATTAAAAATAACCATATGAATTCCTTATCATGGAATGTGACCAAATCATGTATTAGAAATGATATTAGGGTCGGGAAAGTATATAGGAACAAACATAAGTGGGGTTAAATGTAAATGTAGTACCCACTCGGAATTTGTAATGAGCTGAATCATAAAAGGAGTTGTGTGTAGTGTAATATTACCCTAAATTCCTTATTTAAGAAAATATTATTGAAAATTGTCATGGTTTGAGTATGCTTATCATAAAATATTTAAAAAAAAATTGACACAGAACTTTACTTAGGGTTCTGGCAGTACATATTATAAACACTAAAATAAACATAGTTGACCATGGTTTATTTTCATATTCATAAAATTCTTGTCATAATGTGACATTGGACCATGGTTTACCATTCTTGATAATGATTAATTTTCAAATCGATTGAATATTCGTGAGAATGATACATGAACCATGGTTGATTCTCATATTGAGACAATATTTGTCACAATGCGACATTGGACCATGGCTAACCACGATTGAATTTATAAAACATGGTTGACCATGATTGATATATAAACCCAAGGGAATAACAAACCGTAGGGATTAATACTAAAAACCCAAGGGATTATAAACCTAAGGGAATAATATTAAATAGTAGGAATATGAATCCTTAGATTAATAAACCCTAGGGATTGATATTATAAATCCAAGGGAATAATAAACCCAAGGGATTAAAATTATAAACCCAAGGTATATAAATGCTAACATAAATATTATAAACCCTAAAAAAAAGTTGGTTGACCATGGTTGACCATAATTGATTTCCATATTGAGACAATCCTTGTCACAATATAACGTTGGAACATGGTTGACCATCCATGACCATGATTGATTTTGATATCAAGACAATATTTGTCACAATGAGACGTTGGACCATGGTTGATTTTCATATTAAGACAATCACTGTAACAATGCAACATTCGACCATGGTTGACCACGGTTGACCATCATTGGATATGATTGACCACGGTTGACCATCATTGATATTATAAACCCAAGGCAAAAATAAACCCAATGGATTAATACTAAAACCCTAAGGTTTTATGAACCCAAGGGAATAATATTAAACCCAAGGTACTAATATTATAAACCCTAAAAAATATTATAAACACTAAAATAAACAATGTTGACCATGGTTGACCATCGTTGATTTTTATATTGAGACAATCCTTGTCACAATGTGACATTGGACCATGGTTGACCATGCTTAACCATGGTTGATTTTCATATCAAGATACTCATTGTCACAATGCAATGTTACACCATGGTTGACCATGATTGATCATGGATGACCATGTCTTATTTTACAAAACATGGTTGAAAATGGTTGACCAAGGTTAACAATGATTGGTCATGGTTTATCATGGTTGAACATGATTATCATATTGAGACAATATTTTTCATAATGCGACATTGGACCATGGTTGAGAGAATGATTGATTTTCATATTGAAACAATCTTTTTTCACAATACAACATTGGACCATGCGTGACCATGATTAACCATAGTTTACTATGATTGATTTTATAAAATATGGTTGACCATGGTTGACCATGATTGAATTTATAAGACGTGGTTGACCATGGTTAACCATGATCGATATTATAAACTGAAGGGAATAATAAACCATAGGGATTAGTACTAAAAACCCAAGGTCTTATAAACCTAAGGTAATAATATTAAACCCTAGAAATATGAACCATTAGATTAAAAAACCCAAGGGATTGATATTATAAACCCAAGGGACAAGAAATATTTAAAAAAAGTATACAAACCCTAAGGTAAATATTGTAAACCCTAAAATAAACATGGTTGACCATGGTTTATTTCCATATTGATACCATCCTTGTCGCAATGCAATGTTGGACCATGCTTGACTATGATTGATTTTCATATTGACAGAATCTTTGTCACAGTGTGACATTGGACCATGGTTTATATTCATATTAAGACAATCATTGTTACAATGTGGCATTCAACCATGGTTGAACATGGTTGGCTATGATTGACCATGGCTGACCATGATTTATATTATAAACCCAGGGGAATAATAAACCCAAAGGATTGATATTATAAACCCAAGGGATTAATACTAAAACACCAAGGTATAATGAACCCAAGGAATTAATATTAAAACTAAGGGACTAATACTATAAACCAAAGATATATGAACCCTAAGATTAAAATTTTAAACACTAAAAAAAACATGGTTGAGCATGGATGACCATGGTTTATTTTCATATTCAGACAATCCTTGTCACAATACGACTTTAGACCATGATTGACCATTCTTAACCATGGTTCATTTTCATATCAAGACAATATTTTTCACAATGCGACATTCATAAATGGTTGACCATGCTTGACCATGGATGACCATGGTTGATTTTATAAAACATGGTTGACCAAGGTTGACCATGACTGACCATGGTTGATCATGGCTCACCATGATTATCATATTGAGACAATATTTGTCATAATGGAACATTATAGCATGGTTGAGACAATGATTGATTTTTATATTGAGACAATATTTGTCACAATCAGACATTGGACCATGGTCGACCACGATTGCTTTTATAAAACGTGGTTGACCATGGTTGAATAATGTTAAACCCAAGGGACTAATATTATGAACGCAAGGTATATAAACCCTAAGATAATTATTTTAAATACTAAAATAAACATGGTTGACCATAGTTGATTTTCATATTGAGATAATCCTCATTAGAGGAAATTTCAGCCTAAAAGTGGCATCCTAAGGAAAAATAATAAAATAATAGTTCAAATAATAAAATAAGAGATAAATTTTGGAGGTAAAAGAAGAAAATATTTTTTTAATTGTATTTTTCTCTTATTTCCTTATAGGCTTAATCAAATTTCAAGAGTAGGCACTTGTTGTATGCAAAATTGAATTCCACATCCAACTAATAGTCATTATGCATACTTTCGAGAAGACCCACATTGCTAAAATTTGAATATACATTAAAAATGTGTGTTGAACATGTATTTTAATGTATCTTCAATTTTTATCAATGTGGATCTTCTCAAAAGTATGCATAATGGGTATTAATTGGATGTGAAATTAAATTATACATTTAACAAGTGTGTACATTTTAAATTTGAGTAAACCTATAAGGAGATAAGCCAAAATTAGAATTAAAAAAGTAGTTTTCCTTCTTTTCCCTCAAAAATATTTACATGTACCTCCTTTTAAATTTAAAGGATTTTGATTAGTTTACATATCATGACATCAAAATTACATGAAAATTTTGTGGGCAGTTTTAAGCTAGAATTTCCTCTAATGTGTCACAATGTGACACTCCACCATGGTTGATGATCTGAAAATGACCTGAATTACATAGTTCTAATACAGAGATTGACTATAGGGACATTTACTAGATATGTCACCCTTAAAGAAAGGATGAGATCCAGAGGCTACCTGGCCCGTTACAGACTCCGTCCATAGAACTTTATAGAGATTAACACTCAGGTTCTTAAAATGCGGAAATTTCCCAAAAATTGTTCTAGTTCTTGTACAAAATGTGAATGGAAGTATTACTGAACAGTTATTATATGCATTAACTGTTTAGACATGAAATAATCTATGTATGTTTAGATTTAACAATTTCACATCAATCACATAAGCGATACCATAAGACAAGAAGTTTGTGACGGAGTTCGTCCCTCCTGGACTACGTCTCCAGGTCCGCCTCAGTAATGTGCGTCCGTTGTATTCTTTAAGCCAAGAGAAATACTACAAAAAAGTATCAGTCAAGAAGCACGACCTATGTTTGCAGATATGGACTATCTCTTGAATAGGCTAACTGATACAAACTCTTTTCTTTCAACAATTAAGAAAAGACATGGATGATTTGCACACTAAAAAAAACTGAGAAACTGAAGCTTTATGGACCTTTGACTGGATGGTGGATGAAAGAGTTTTAGAAAGTCGAAGTTGATCTCTTCAATCATCAACGTACTTCGATACTGACTTTATGCAAGTAGGATGGCCTTTGCTCCTTCAATAAACCTGCAACAAGAAACTCTCCACCAATTATATCTTCTGTCTTCTTAAGAGTGCCTACTTCTTCTTGAAGTGGGGAAAAATCTCCTCAAAACTCCTTTCTTTACAAAGAAATTTCTTCTCTTGAGGTCTCTCCTCCTTTTCAAAGAAACATACTTTCCTTTTATAAGGGTGTTAATAATTTCATGGCTTCACAAATCTGCCTCGAATCTCAAATAACCAAAATTAGCATTTGGTTGAGATAATTTGGTGATGAGGTCTTTGAATTCGAATTAATACATGAACCTATGGATAAGTTGCATTACCATAGCTCTGAAATAAATACAAATACCCACTTTTAAACTTTGGATATAATTTAGCCCTGATAGCTAACTAACCGGGCGGAATATCTGACATTCCACATGTGAACAAGAGGACATCCCTGCTGTTGTGGTCTTCTTCCCGACGGTTTTGGCAAACTCTATGTTTGTATTTAATTTACAAACCCATTTTAAACTTTATGATAGGCCTTAACCCTAACGGTTAGCCTCACCGAGCGGAAATGATAAACGTTGTGTGTGATCAGACGGGCGGGTTCAATGTAACCCCTGATAGTCTTACTTATCTGCTGCTGTTCCGATGCATTTGATCACATGACACGGAAACTGTCAACTTTGACATTTCCCTGCTGCAGTATTCATACCTGTCAACATAACTTTTAAACTGCAGTTGCATTTTTTCACACGTCTCCTCACGCGGTGAATCCTGCGGTTACAGTGAACAGATATTACATGTTAGGAACTCCAACATGTTTCATAACCCATGCCCATTGCGGTCTTTACAACTTTGGTCATATGGTAACACAAAACTCCGACGCGGTTTAGAGTTAACACTGTGGGTTTTTATTTGGGTTTTATATAAAAACATAACCCGAACCATTTGCACTATGGTTTTATTACCATATCACCCGAACCTTGCCATAGGTTTATAAAACCCATCTTTCGAACCTTTTAATAAGGTTTTTGACTATGGATTTAAACCCGACTTCCGAACCTTGATAAAAAGGTTTATGGTTTGAATATTGCGCTAGGACTTTACAACATAGTTCATTTTGACATAGTCCTTTTACACCTAACAAATCTTAATGCTAGGACCTAGGAATTTAATTGATGTTTAGATCTAGAACTTAAGCCTTAAACTTAGTCCTTTTCACCTTAGGATATTTTTTCTCCAATAAGGTTTACAAAGCGGACTACAAACATTTTTTACCTTTACAGTTAAGACTTAGGACAAGTTTTAATACATAATTCTTTGATAAACTTATTGTTTTTGTCGCAGGTCGACTTGAAAATGTCTTGATTGGCGCTTTTGAAACGTATTTGCTGGTGTCGAAAACTGAAGTTGATGTCGATCGATGTCGAACATTTGAACTCACAAATTTTATGACCATCTTGATCAATACCTGAATTATTACGTAATCGATAATTACCAAATTCCAAATGACCATCTTGGTTGTTTGAGTGATTTCGATACAATTTTAATAATCTAAAATTGGATCACACCTCCCAACTAAAAGAACTTTTGGTTCTCCAAAATTTTTATTACAATGTTTTTGAAAAACAAATTCAATTCTAGAACCTAGTTACAACTCTTCTAGATCTAGATAATCTTTAAAGAAAACATTTCAAGCATAAGGCACAAAATCTGCCCAATTCCATTCAGCATTGGATTGTTCTCCAGCAGGTGAATTGAATACTTCCTGGGCTGCTGGTGTCAAATCTGTTTCACTTGGGAGTATTGGACAATTTTCTTTGACATGCCCTGACAATTTGCAGTTTTGAGAACCTTTCTCCCTCTTACTTGATGAGTTTCTAGAGTTGCTTTCTGATTGAAATGAAATTGATTCTGAACATTTCTTTACCTGCAATGCCTTATCATTCTCTGAAGGCTAATTTTTTGTTGCTCCAATTTGTTTGCTGTAAGCCTTTTGCTTCCAACATTGTTCCACACAATGCCAAGGAATCTTGCAAAAAGTACATGGATAGATCCTCTTGACTGTTTCAATTATCCAATTTTGATAAAAGAAATCACTATCAGAATCATTACTGTTAGAGGACTGAGGTTTCTTACCTTTCTTCTCCTGGAGCTTCTCTGCTAAAAGTTCTAGATGTTTTGACCAACATCGGTCAGCGATGTGACCAAGCTTCCCACAATAGTCACTTTTTATCACATCACATCCGAGACCTAGATTCTTAGGTCTCTCTTGCACCTGGATAGGTTGAAGTCTCCCTTGTCCATTTTTCCCCAAGCCTTTGCCTTCTCGGTAACACATGGCTTTCATCATCGATAAGCCTTTCCTTTCAGGGATCACACTGTGTTTCTGACTGGAAAATTCTTCAGATTCTGAATCACTTTCTGGTGAAAAAAGTGAATCAACATTGTCTTCAGCTTGAGATTGAGAAAAGGAGCCAATGGCTTCCCTTGCTAACTTTGGAGAAGATGAGAGAGAAGAACTACTTTGAAGAGAAAGTGTAGGCTTTTTTCCATTGAAAGCTACATCTTTCATAAGAGAACTGCTTCCTCTTTTATTTCTCTTCAAGTCTTCTAATTCCGATTGCAAACTTTGCTTGTTGCTCTCAAGCGCTTCTACCATTCTCTGCAATGCAGCATTCTCCTGTCTATATTACAGATTGAACTCTTCGAGTTCCCTTAGCTTTGACAGTTGTCAAGTGTTCTTACCCATCTTGTACCTGCAAAGAACTAGCTGCTCTGATACCACTTGATCTAAAAATGACCTGAGTTACTTGGTTCTAATACAGAGACTGACTGTAGGGGCATTTACTAGATATGTCACCCTTAAAGAAAGGATGAGATCCAAAGGCTACCTGGCCCGTTACAGACTCCATCTATATAACTTTATAAAGATTAACACTCAAGTTCTTAAAATGCGTAAATTGCCCAAAAAAAGTTCTAGTTCTTGTACAAAATGTGAATGGAAGTATTACTGAACAGTTATTATATGCATTAACTGTTTAGACATGAAATAATCTATGTATGTTTATATTTAACAATTTCACATCAATCACATAAGTGATACCATAAGACAAGAAGTTTATGACGGAGTTCGTCCCTCCTGGACTACGTCTCCGGGTCCGCCTCAGTAATGTGCGTCCATTGTATTCTTTAAGCCAAGATAAATACTACAAAGAAGTATCAGTCAAGAAGCATGACTAATGTTTGCAGATATGGACTATCTCTTGAATAGGCTAACTGATACAAACTCTTTTCTTTCAACAATTAAGAAAAGACGTGGATGATTTGCACATTAAAAAAAAACTAAGGAACTGAAGCTTTATGGACCTTTGACTGGATGGTGGCTGAAAGAGTTTTAGAAAGTCGAAGTTGATCTCGTCAATCATCAACGTACTTCGATACTGACTTTATGCAAGTAGGATGGCCTTTTCTCCTTCAATAAACCTGCAACAAGAAACTCTCCACCAATTATATCTTCTGTCTTCTTAAGAGTGCCTACTTCTTCTTGAAGTAGGGAAAACTCTCCTCAACACTCCTTTCTTTACAAAGAAATTTCTTCTCTTGAGGTCTCTCCTCCTTTTCAGAGAAACATACTTTCCTTTTATAAGGGGAGTTTATAATTTCATGGCTTCACAAATCTGCCTCGAATCTCAAATAGCCAAAATTAGCATTTGGTTGAGATAACTTGGTGATGAGGTCTTTGAATTCGAATTCATACATGAACCTATGGATAAGTTGCATTACCATAGCACTGAAATAAATACAAATACCCACTTTTAAAATTTGGATATAATTTAGCCCTGATGGCTAACTAACCGAGCTGAAGATCTGACATTCCGCATGTGAACAGGCGGACATCCCTGCTGTTGCGGTCTTCTTTCCAACGGTTTTGGAAAACTCTGTGTTTGTATTTAATTTACAAACCCATTTTAAACTTTATGATAGGCCTTAACCCTGACGGTTAGCCTCACCGAGCGGAAATGATAAACGTTGCATGTGATCAGACGGGCGGGTTCGACGTAACCCCTGACAGTCTTACTTATCTGCTGCTTTTCCAATGCATTTGATCACATGACAAGGCAACTGTCAACTTTGACATATCCCTGCTGCGGTCTTCATACCTATCAACATAACTTTTAAACTGCAGTTGCATTTTTTCACACGTCTTCTCTTCACGTGGTGAATGTTGCGGTTACGGTAAACAGATATCACATGTTAGGAACTCCGACATGTTTCATAATCCATGCCCGTTGCGGTCTTTAAAACTTTGGTCATATGGTAACACAAAACTCCGACGCAGTTTAGACTTAACACTGTGGGTTTTTATTTGGGTTTTATATAAAAACATAACCCGAACCATTTGCACTATGGTTTTATTACCATATCACCTGAACCTTGCCATAGGTTTATAAAACGCATCTTTCGAACCTTTTAATAAGGTTTTTGACTATGGATTTAAACCCGACTTCCGAACCATGATAAAAAGGTTTATGGTTTGAATATTGCGCTAGGAATTTACAACATAGTTCATTTTGACATATTCCTTTTACACCTAAAAAATCTTAATGCTAGGACCTAGGACTTTAATTGATGTTTAGATCTAGAACTTAAGACATAAACTTAGTCCTTTTCACCTTAGGATCTTTTTTTATCCAATAAGGTTTACAAAGTGGACTACAAAAATTTTCAACCTTTACAGTTAAGACTTAGGACAAGTTTTATTACATAAGTCTTTGATAAACTTGTTGTTTTTATCACAGGTCGACTTGAAGATATCTTGATTGGCGCTTTTGAAACATATTTGCTGGTGTTAAAAACTGAAGTTGATGTCGATCGATGTCAAACATTTGAACTCACAAATTTGATGACCATCTTGATCAATACCTGAAGTATTACATAATCGATAATTACCAAATTCCAAATGACCATCTTGGTCATTTGAGTAATTTCGATACAATTTTAATAATCTAAAATTGGATCAGTTGACAATGGTTGATTCTCATATTGAGACAATATGTGTCACAATGCGACATTGGAAAACAACTGACCATGATTGAATTTATTAAATATGGTTGATTGTGATTGATATTATAAAATCAAGGGAATAATAAACCCTAGGTATTAATACTGAAAACCATTAAAACCTTAAATTAAAAAACCCAAGAGATTGATATTATAAACCCAAGGGATAAAAAGTATAAACCCAAAGTATATAAACCCTAAGGTAAATATTATAAACACTAAAATAAACATGGATTACCGTGGTTTATTTCCATATTGAGACAATTTTTGTCACAATGCAATGTTGGAGAATTGTTTACCATGCTTGACCATGAATGATTTTCATATCAAGACAATATTTGTCACAATGCGACGTGGAGCATTATTGATATTCATATTGAGACAATCATTGCTAAAATGTGACATTTGACCATGTTTGAGCATGGTTGGCTATGATTGACCATGGTTGACAATGATTTATATTATAAACCCAAGGGAAAAATTAACCTAACGGATTGATATTATAAACCCAAGGGAATAATAAACCTAAGCGATTAATACTAAAACCCTAAGGGATTATGAACCCAAGGAAATAATATTAAACCTAGGGAACTAATATTATAAAACAACTATATATGTACCCTAAGATAAATATTATAAACATTAAAATAAACATGGTTGAGCATGGTTGGCCATGGTTTATTTTCATATTGAGACAATCTTTGTTATAATGTAACGTTGGACCATGTTTGACCATGATCATCATATTGAGACAATATTTTTCATAATACAACATTGGACCATGTTTGAGACAATGATTGATTTTCATATTGAGACAATCTTTGTCACAATCCAACATTGGACCATGGTTGACCATGATTAACCATGGTTGACAATGGTTAACCATGGCTGAATAATATTAAACCCAAGGGACTAATATTATGAACCCAAGGCATATAAACCCTAATATAATTATTATAAACAACAAAATAAACATGGTTGACAATGGTTTACCATGGTTGATTTTCATATTGAGACAATCCTTGTCACAATGTGACATTGCACCATGCTTGACCATGCTTGACCATGATTGATTTTCAGATCAAAAGAATATTTGTCACAATGCAACAACTGACCATGGTTAACCGTAGTTGATTCTTATACTAAGACAGTATTTGTCACAATGTGACATTAGACCATGGCTAACAATGATTGAATTTATAAAACATGGTTGACCATGATCGATATTATTAACCCAAGGGAATAATAAACCCTAGGGAATAATAAGTGCTATGGATTAATAATATAAACCCAAGGTATTATAACCTAAGGGAATAATATTAAACCCTATGAATATGAACCCATAGATTAATAAACCCAAGGGATTGATATTATGAACCAAAGGGAATGATAAATCCAACAGATAAATTATAAACCCGAGGTATATAAACCCTAAGATAAATATTATAAAACCTAAACTAAACATGGCTGAGCATGGTTGATTTCCATATTGAGACAATCCTTGTCTTAATGTAACGTTTAACCATGCTTGAGCATGATTAATTTTCATGTCAATAAAATATTTGTTATAATGTGATGTTGGACCATGGTTGACCATGGTTGATTTTCATATTGAGACAATCATTTTAAAAATGTGAGATTCGACCATGGTTAACCATGGTTGACTTTCATATCCAGACAATAATTGTAACAATGCGACATTCAACCATGGTTGACCATGGTTGGTTATGATTGACCATGGTTGACCATGATTGATATTATAAGCCCAAGGGAATAATAAGCCCAAGGGGTTGATATTATAAATCCAAGGGATTAATACTAAAACCCCAAGGGATTATGAACCCAAGGGAATATTATTAAACCCAAGGGACTAATATTATAAACCCAAGGTATATAAAACCTAAGAAAATTATTATAAATACTAAAATAAAAATGGTTGACCATGGTTGATTTTCATACTGAGACAATCCTTGTCACAATGTGATGTTGGAGCATGGTTGGCCATGCTTAACCGTGGTTGTTTTTCATATCAAAACAATATTTGTCACAATGCGACATTAGACCATGGTTTTCCATGATTCACCACAAAGGCCCATGTTTGATTTTGTAAAACATGGTTGAACACAGTTGACTAAGGTTGAAAATGATTCACCATATTTAATCAGGTAAGACCATGATTATCATATTGAAACAATCTTTGTCATAATGTGAAATTGTATCATGGTTGAGAGAATGATTAATTTTTATATTGAGACAATATTTGTCACAATGCGACGTTAGACCATAGATGACCATGATTAACCATGCTTGACCACAATTGATTTTATAAAATATGGTCAACTATGGTTGACCATGATTGATATTAGAAACCCATCGAAATAATAAACCCTAGGGATTAATACTAAAAATACAAAGGATTATAAACCTAAAGGAATAATGTTAAACCCTAGGAATATGAACTCGTAGATTAAAAAAACCCAAGGGATTGATATTATAAACAAAAGCAAATAATAAATCGAAGGGATAAAAATTATAAACCCAAGATATATAAACCCTAAGATAAATATTAAAAACCGTAAAATAAACATGGTTAACTATGGTTTATTTCCATATTGAGGCAATCCTTGTCACAATGCAGCGTTGGACCATGGTTGACCATGGTAGGCCATGAATGATTTTGATATTGAGGCAAAATTTTTCACCATGCGACGATGAACCATAGTTAACCATAGTTGATTTTCATATTGACACAATCATTGTTACAATGCAACATTCGACCATGGTTAACCATGGTTGACCATAATTACCCGTGATTGACCATGGTTAACCATGATTAATATTACAAACCAAGAAAAATAATAAATTCAAACAAGTAATAAAGTTTTATTGTTTTAATAATAAATTAAAAATCCATATAATTTTTTTTAAATGAAAATCTTACCTTTCAGTGAGACAATGTTGTTTCTAATTAATAATTATTGACTAACTTAGTGATAGTGACTGATAATAAATATTTTATAAATTGCGATAATGATTAATAATAAACCTTACATATATAAAGTAATAAACTAAAAAACTTGTTTGTATAAATATATAATATTTTTAAAAATATAGTTATGATTTATTTAAGATTATCAAAATTAAGTAAATTTGTGTAAGATTAAAATTTGTGTTTATCCATTTTCAAATAATATAATGAAAGTTTTGTTTGGAGATCGAGATTATAATGTTTTAATGGTTTGAGAAGGGAAAAAATTGTATCGAAACTTTGAATATATTATCATTTTTTATTAACAATCGAATCAAGCTCTTATTAACATTTATATAATGAAATGTAAAAAAAATATAATTTTCTTCTTTATATCATTCCAACATGTTAACATAACTTAAGCATATTAAAATATTTAAATTATGAAAACATATTGAAAAACATAAACAATAAAGTTTAAAAAATTCATTCATGAAATAAGATTAAACTATTTAGGTTATTGGTGCAAAAATGTCAATAATTATTTTGAACAAAATAATTCATGAAACAATACGAAGAAAATTAAGATGAAATATTCATCAGTCTTACTATGTAAAATATTTATGAGAATTTTTATTAAAGTTATAAATAAAGTGAGAATATGCTCTAGTACTTTAGTACTTTATGTTTTGCTTGATATGGTACATTATATATGTAGAAGTTGCATATACTTTTAAAAGTGTCTAAGCTACTAAAAAGTGTTTATTAAGCTATTAAAGGTGGTCCAAATTTGTAATAGTTAATGCTTGTATATATGTCTGCATGGAACATGTTGCTGTTGATCCACACCTGTGATATTGATGGATTAAATTTTTATAATGTGGAAAGTCTATTTTTTTTTTTTTAATGATGGATTAAATTTTTATAATGTGGAAAGTGTATATTTTTTTTAATGATGGATTAAATTCTTATAATGTGGAAAGTGTATAGAAGTATGTATGCATAGGCTTCTAAGGTGGGCTTGTCAAGGTTGTTGAGGTGGACATAATTATTTTTTAATTGATATGATTAAACATGTTAGAGTGATAAATTTCTAACAATGACTCAGAAGTACGATATTGTACTTCATAAATATTGGACTGATATATATAATGTGGACATTCTCTATTGTTTGTTTAGAGATTTTAAAAACCCAAAAAACACTCTTAAAGGTCCAAAATTTACAAAATTCAAATTTTCACTCAAAACAACAAAATATGAAATATATTAAGCCTTGTAAAAAACAATTGACTAGACCACTTGGATGGTAATCTATTATAATTTTCCATCCTTGGAGAGTATTGAGCTTTATTATACCATTTTTTTGGCTAAAAAGTATAGAACGTTGTTTTCGCTAAGAAATACTAACATGTTTGAGTATAATTTATTTGCATTGAAATGTTTCACTTTATGGTTTTTTGTAATATTGTGCTTGAACCCATACAATGACGTTTAATGGATGTCATCAATGACCTTCATGTGCTCTTGAAAGAATGGATAGACAAAGACGATACATTCAGCTTTGAAGTATGCAAAAAATAAATGGAACAATATATTATAAGGTTGACTAAATACTACAACCAATATTGTTAAGTAGTACAACATTAATTCCTATGTTCTCCCATTATAACTTACAGGTTGTTCATAATGTGTAGCAACAAATGCCAATTATTTGATAGAGTTAGTAGAAATCAAATAATTTTAGATACCATTGTACATGATAGTATATATATCATACTTGGCTTTACTATACTTTCATGTGAAAAATGTCTCTTTTTTTTGTAATTTACACCTTTACGAATCATGATTTTCAAAAATGCATAAAATATATTAATAAAATCGTGACCTTTAGTTTGCATTGAATCTCATGGACACCTAAAGGGTTTGAGGGTTGTATCTCTTCATATTATAGTAGTAAATTGTGTTGCAATACGTGTTTCATTAATAGCTAACCTTATAGGTCATGCTAAGACTACTTGTGGTACTCACACCATTTCACAATATTGGTTTTTTCATCAAATATGGTCTCTATTGATGGTGTTTCCTTATTCCTAGGTATATTTTATAAGTACAACATATTGTTTGATGTCTTTAATTCATGTTCTAATTTGCAAGATCATTTCTTTTTTAGTGTTTCCATTTTTCTTCAAACATCAAAGGAAACTGAATACATATGAAAGCCTATTGACATCAAAGAGCTCAATATATTGTCACAAATAGGGACTAATACCACTTATTTACATCAAAATTTTATGCTTTCAATCTACAATTTGCATATTTTCCATGAGTTTAAAATATTCTTTGATGTATCTTTATATATTTTGGTGTTTGCTTCACTGCAGTTGTTTCCATTGCTTGTAAAGTTGCTTCTTTTTCTTGGAATTACCAAAAACGTCCTTGACCACTACAAAACGATATTTTCATGTGTCAATAAAAAATTTCTTATATGTGATGCATCATTTATTGAGTTTCTCCCACAAACAATGCATTATGGTGGATATCTTCAATGTGGAAATCACAATTTTATCACTTCTAGTGGAATCATTAGCGAAGTAGGTTTAGAGATACTAAATATAGTGGCCTGCAACATCTATACAAAAAATTCAGATAAAGATGTTGGGGATTTGAAAGTTCATACAAACATTGAAGTGTGAAAACCCATTAAATGGAAGTGTAGAGGCACTAATAATTATGTCATCTACACTCATGGTCTTCAAAATATTCATACGCTTGTCTATCATATATTTTTGCTTTCTATCGAGGGAATTCTAATGATGTTTCTTCCCACAATGACTTTTCACACTCTTGTAGGTAGATAATAGAAAATATAACATGATTGGAAATTAAAAAAAATTAATATAATTACCATTGAAAAAAAATGGTCAACCCAATTGTAGCAATTATAGTATATGGTTATGATATCAATGAACCAATTGTTGAATAGAAATAAAATATAAATTTTAACATATTTTACTATTTAAGTTACAAGAATGAAAAATAAATACTCATGAAGAATAATAATAAAAAAAACAAAACAAAACAATAATTGTTAAACCACATAAATAATTTTTTTATGTGAAAACAATTGCAATGTTGTTAAAGTATAACCATGATTAACCCATTTTAAAACAAAAATAAAAAGAAAGCTTAAACATATTAAATTATTTAATTCATGAATTTGAAAGAATAAAAGTTACTGAAACAAAATAATGAATAACCAACACAAAGAAAATTAAATCAAATAGTATTTGTACGATCCCAAAATTAAAAGGTGTTATGGTAGTCCATAGTATATTTTTTTAATGGTATGATACAGACACATAGAAATTGTAACATGTCATTACTATAGTGGTCCTTTAGTTTCAAAACATATATATTTTTACTTAACTAATTGTTGTTTCCCATGTGCTATTTTGTCATGTGATACATATATACTAGTGTAAGGGTTGTTCTGATATTGGAAATTTATGTACATGTAGGGAGATTTCAAGTTTTCAAATGTATACCACTAAAGTCAACATGTGTAAGCCATTAAAATGGATGTCACTAAGTTTTTAGTTAGAATGATTAACTCGTCAAAAATGTAACGTTCCTTGCAATATCAAATATGTATTATAGACCGTGAAGTGAATATATAATGTAATCATAACCACACTTAATGTTTTACTTGATAAATTTTGGAATCCAAAAAAAATTAATTTAAAAATTCATACTATCATAAACTCTAATTTTTACTTGGCACAAAATTCAACATCTATTATTATGAATGATCATCCAAATCACTTCCATTAAATCACTTTCACCAATATAAAATCTCATGAAATTTAAAACCTATCATTGAGAGTGATTATCTAGAACTTTTTCTATCAATAACAAAGTTTGGAAGAAATAAATTTTAATATTATAAATAATTTTTAATAATTTTTTTCTTCAAAAATTGTCTTATCAACATAGTTTTTTCATGTATTAATTAGGTGGATAGGTTTATTTATTTTAGAATAGAATTTTTATCATTTTCATTTAATTATTAATAATTATTGGATAGATGGTTGGGATTTAACCTCCATGAAATATTTTAGAATGCTACTTTAAACTTCAAAGAAAACTAAATACATATGCAAGTCTATTAAAATCAAAGAACTCAATATATTGTAGCAAATAGACACTAAGAACATTTATGTACATCAAACTTTTATGCTTTGAATCTACAATGTGCATATTTTCCATGAGTTTAAAATATTCTTTGGTGTATCTTTATATAGTATGGTGTTTCCTTTAATGTAGTTGTTTCCATTGTTTGTAAAGTTGCTTCTTTTTCTTGGAATTACAAAAAAATTCTTTGACCACTACAACATGGTATTTTCATGTGCCAATAAGAAATTTCTTATATTTGATGGATCATTTATTGATTTTCTCCTAAATACAATGCACTATGGTGGATATCTTCAATGCCGAAATCACAATTTTATCTCTTCTAGTGAAATCATTAATGAAGTAGGTTTAGAGATACTAAATATAGTGGCGTGCAAAATCTATATAAAACTTTCTCTTAAGGATGTTGGGGATTTGAAAGTTCATATGAATGTTGAAGTGTGAAACCCCTTTAAATGGAAGTGTAGAAGCATTAATAATTATGTCATGTACACTTTTGATCTTCTTCAAAATATTCATACCCTTGTTTATTAGATATGTTTTCTTTCTATCGAGGGCATTCTAATGATTTTGCTTCTCACAATGACTTTTCACAATCTTGTAGGTAGATAATAGAAAATATAATATGGCTGGTAATTAAAAAGGAAATCAATATAATTGATATTGAGGGAGAATGGTAAACCCAATTGTAACAATTGTATATGGCTATGATACCAATAAACTAATTGGTAGATGGAAATAAAATAGAAATTTTAACATATTGTAATATTTAGGTTATGAGAATGAAAAAATAAACACTCATGAAGAATAATAATGAAAAAAAAGCAAAGAAGATTGGATAAAACAATAATTGTATAACTAGATAAATAATTTTTATGTGAATCCAATTGCAATGCTCGTAGAGTATGACCATGACGTTGATGAACCAATTTTAAAATGAAAATAAAAAAATCTTAAACATATTAAAATATTTAAATCAGGAACTTGAAAGAATAAAAGTTAATGAAACCAAATAATGAATAACCAACACAAAGAAAATTAAATCAAATAATATTTGTATCATCCTAAAAATAGAATATGTTATGGTAGTCCATATTATATTTTTTTTTATAGTATGATACATATACATAAAAATTACATGCCATTACTATAGTGGTTATTTAGTTTCCTAACATGGCTTGGTTAGTCACCCATTTGCTATTTTGCCACATGATACATATATACTAGTGTAATCGTTGTACTGATGATTGGAAGCGTATGTGCATGTAAGGAGATTTCATGTTTTCAAGTGTATACCACTAAAGTCAACATGTGTAAGTCATTAAAATTGATATCAAGTTTTAGTTAGAATGATTAACTCGCTGACACCATACATTTCCAACCGTAGGTACTAATTGCAATATCAAATATGTATCATAAACCATGAAGTGAACTATATAATGTAATCATAACCACACTTAATTTTTTCGTAAATTTTGGATTAATTTTTTTTTTTTTAAATTCATACAATTTTTACTTGACACAATTTTCAATATCTATCATTACGAATGATTATCCAAATCACTCAAATTAAATCACTTTCACCAATACAAAGTCGCAAGAAATTTAAAACCTATTATTGTGGGTGATTATCTAAAACACTTTCATCCATTATTAAGCTTGGAAGAAATAAACTAGCAATTGCCCCTAAAGGTACAAAGGTACACAGAAGGAATAGAAAAATCTAGAAAATTGTCTAAGGAGAAATTATTTCAACAGAAAGATCTTGTCAAAAAAGAAATTATTTTAAGAAAACAATTAAAAATATTATAAGGTAAAATTATTTTAACATTCACTCTGCTAAAATTAACTTATAAAAAGGTAAATCTCAAATCAAGTTGATAGGCTGGTACTATGAATGAGAAATGCATACTCTGCATTGATTATTTATTATTTATTAAACCAAAACAACCATACAAAAGTCACTATGATCTATTTTTGCCTTTAGTGTACTAAAATACTCTCTTTCATTCCACTTCGAAGCCCAAACCCTTTTAATAGCCATGGAGGCCTATAACCATTGAAATTCACCTTCCTCATAAGGCCTAGCAAAATAGTTCACCCACCAATTTCGTGTACTAAAATATGCTCTTTCATTCCACTTCGAAGCCCAAACCCGTTTAACAGCCATCAATGTAAGAATAATTATTTCAAAGAGTGCCTTCCATCATCGTCACCTCACCAAACACCCCTTGCACCACCTCACCTCCTTGCCATATTAAGCATCAAAGAGTCACTACCACCTGCAGAAATGAAAGGGAAAGCACCACCTCACAAAAATAATACTTTAATCATTATAACCGACATTAAATTTTGTATAAATATAGATGCTTAGCCTGAGGCAGATGATTCACTCGGCAAATTTTTTTGTGTAATGTTGTAGCTGTAGATGCGTCTCTGATGTGCATTTCTTTATGTTTATTGTTTTCATCTGGTATCAAAGTCGAGGTATAGGAACCTGTATACTTTTTGAGGAAGGAGTTGTATCAAGGTTGCTACACTGCCCCTTACAGTAGCTCCATCTGTGTTTTCCAACTACTTACCACCGACAGCAATCCTCGCGGTGGTGAGTTACAGCTTGTGCGTGGAGGAAAGTTACAACCTGTGCGTGGAGGAGCATAGAGAAAAATTTCACAATCAGTGTGGTGAAGATCTCCCTTGCATTGATTTTTTTCCCCTATACACAACATAGGTGGAGCAGAGGGGTAATATTGTCCATCTCATAACATATTAATTGATAGATATATTGTTGTGGAAATTTTTTTTTTTATGTTTGAAGTATCTGAAAGGGATATCATTTATTCACAAAGTAGTAAATTTATAATTGATTTAACTTCGAAAAATCTCTTTTATGAAAAGTAAGGTGGGTTCCTAAGGCTAAGTTCTTTTTGGAGTAATAAAGCGATTTAAAGAAGTTTCTATAATATGAAGAGTAAAGTAGGTTCTTAGAGGTGAATTTTTTTTTTTTTTGAGGAATAAAGTTTATGAATGGTATGGTTTAAAAGTTTTGAATGGTATAGTTTATGAGTTTATATACAATTGAAAAGGAGGAATAGAGGAGTATAATGTGGATTTATGTATTGATTTTGGTAGTGTTATGAAGTTTTAAAGTTTTAATCAACGATATGATGAAAAGTATTCAGCTCAGTATTGAAGACAATTTGTTTCTTCATCATTTTATATAGCTTATTCTGAATAAAGAGACACTAATAAGGTGGAAAAATTCTTTTAATTTTCATTTGAAGATTTCGGTTATTTGATCAAAATGGCTTTAGATACCAATACTCAATAAGTTCCTATTTTAAATGAAAGAATTTATGATTCCTAGTTTATTCGAATGAGGACATTGTTGTGTTCTCATGATCTTTCGGTATTTGTCACTAATGGGTATCCAGAGCTTGCTTGTTAGGTCTCTATATTACTAGTATAGTCCTCATTTTTGTTTTTTTGTTAGTGTAACCCCTTATTGTTATTATTGTACCCCTGTAACCCCCATATTGTTATTATTGTGCCCTTAAATTATTATTTTTAGGTCAGCTAGGATTACATTGTCGCCCCACTAGGATTACATCATGGCCCCATGGACTCCTATATATAGAAAGGAGGTTTTGTAATCTGTATCATCCAAGAATTTTTCATTCATGTAATGTATTGGAGGTTGCCCCCTTGAAGTGGCTTACTTCTAAGGCGTTGATATCTCTTTTCTTCTATTTTTGAGCCGGTTTCACAACATTTGGTATCGTAGCTTGATTCATGTCTTCACCGTCTCCAAAACAAAGCCATCGTGCAATTCTTGCTATAACATTTTTCATTATAAGTTTTGTTTAAAACTATTAGGATGTAGCTTCTGAACTCAGGAACATCTTTATTATGTTCTTTACGTCAGTTAGGAGTTCATTTTCGTATATGAACGGCAGTTAGGGATTTTTCAGGCTCCCGAATTTCATCGTAAAGAGGTGATAATGGGAAAATATTCATAACTCTCTCTCTAAGAATCGGATTGGAATTCTCTAAAAAGTGGTCGCAATTAAATGGACAGTAGTTTCTGGTCTATGAATTTCAGAGCCGAAGGAGGAAACCGTGACACGTGGAAAATCGTACAAGTTCGCTCTACTGAACCAATCCATATTTAGGTAATTGTGGGAGACTGGACATAACTTTTCCTTGAAGAATCCAACAGGGTCGACCTAAGATTTTGCAAGAGATTTAGAGGATACTGGCAAATTTTAGATATGAAGATTTCGAAATCACAGAGATAATTTAGTTTCAATATCGAGCTCCTCAAAAGCAAGAAAAAGTTGTGTATTTTTTTTTTCCGAATTGCATAAGTCTTGTTTGAAGAATCAATTTGAATTGATTCCAAGGGCATATTGTAGAATAGATATCAGTATTGGGTTCTAAAATATGCCCCGTAAAAATAATTCAACACCCATTAAGCCTTCAGAAGGCTCTACTATAACTCATGAAGATGAAGAATTGCAACATGATCTATCAAAATTGCTATTCATTTGATTCCAGGAAGTGTTCCTCCAAACATCAGGCCTTACAGATATCCTTATGTCCAAAAGAGAGAAATTGAATGTATTATTGCAGAAATGTGAAAGGTTGGTATAATTCAACCGAGTCAAAGTTCTTTCTCTGCTCCAATAGTATCGGTGCAAAAGAAAGATGGATCATGGCGCATGTGTCTGGATTATAGGCAGCTTAATAAGCTCACTCTTAAAGATAGATTTCCCACTCCTGTGGTTGATGAATTATTGGATGAATTACATGGAGCAATTTATTTTACCAAGTTTGATCTTCGTTCAGGATATCATCAAATTAATGAAGATCGAAGATATTTCGAAAACATCATTTCGAACTCATGAGGGTCATTATGAATGATGACTATGCCTTTTGGCCTTACCAATGCACCTTCTAGCATTTTAAGGGTTGATGAATTCCATTTTCTAACCCTTAGAAAAATTATGCTAGTCTTTTTTTGATGATATACTAATCTACAATGTGTATCGATGATCATGGTTCAACATGTCGACAAGGTGCTCAACTATTGGAGGAGAAACAATTATATGCAAAAGACCCAAATGCTTTATACAAGAGGTGGAATATCTAGGTCATATTGTATCTCACGAGGGTGTTAAGGTAGACCCTAACAAAATTAAATCCATTAAGGAATGGAAACTCCCCACAACCATAAAACAGTTGCGTGGATTTCTCGGGTTATCAGGGTATTATCGCAAGTTTGTTAATAATTATGGGAGAATAGCAGCACCTCTAACAACATTATTGAAGAAAGATGCATTTTCATGGACTCCTAAAGAAACTAAGGCCTTTTAACATCTTAAGGAGGCAATGTGCCTAGCACCAGTCTTAGCTACGCCAGACTTCACAAAAACCTTTATTGTGGAATGTGATGCCTCAGGAAATGGAATTGGTGTTGTTTTAATGCAAGAAGGAAGACCGATTGCATCCAAAATTCATTTAATCAAAGGAAATTATTTACAAAAGGCTATTTATGAGAAGGAAATATTGGTAATACTACATGCACTAAATAAATGGAGACCTTACCCAATGGGAAAACACTTCAAGGTAAAAACTGATCATGATAGTATTAAACACTTTTTGGAACAAGGACAATCTTCAGAAGAGAAACAAAAATGGGTCACAAAGATGTTGGGTTATGACTTTGAAATCATCTACAAAAAAGGGAAACTAAATGTTGTGGCAGATGCACTCTCAAGAAAGGATGAAGAGGTGGAAGCATTGCTTTGTGCCATTTCAATTATCCAACCAAATTGGATAACCAAAGCAAGGGATGAATGGAAGAAGGACGAAGAAGTGTGGGCTCTCATTCAAAAGTTGCAACAAGATCCTAGTACATCTGATACATTTAGTTGGAAAAACAGTTCCTTATGGTACAAAGATCGCTTATATATTTGCTATAATTCCAAACTAAAACAAAAAATTATTTTGGAATTGCACACTTCTCTGTTAGGAGGACACTCAAGATTTTTAAAAACTTAGCACAGGGTGAAGAAATATTTTTTTTGGAATGGCCTTAAATCTGATATTCAAAAGTTTGTGGCGGAATATTTGGTTTTCCAGAAAAATAAAGTTGAGACAATTAAGACCCCGGGTCTTCTACAACCTTTATCCATTCCAAGTCAACGTTGGGAGGAGATTTCAATGGATTTTATCATAGGTTTACCTAAGTCCAAAGGAAGGAGTGTCATCATGGTGGTATTTGATAGACTTACCAAGTATGCACACTTTTGTGCATTATCTCATCCATTTAAAGTGAGTACAGTTGCTACTGCATTTATGGAAACAATTCAAAAGCTACATGGAAACCCGAAGATTATTATAAGTGACAGAGATCCAATTTTTACAGGAAATTTTTCAACGGAATTATTTTCTTGTTTGGGTACTCAACTAGCTCATAGCTCATCTTATCATCCCCAATCCGATGGTCAAACAGAGATAGTGAATAAATGTTTGGAAGGATATCTTCGTTGTTTTGTATCTAATAAGCAAGCACAATGGGTCAAGTGGTTACCTCTCGCTAAATGGTGGTATAACACGTCCTTCCATACTGTAGCAAAAATGACCCCATTTATGGCACTTTATGGATATCATCCACCATCCATCACATCTTCTTTAAGGAAAAATGCTAGGGTTCAAGTAGTGGAGGATCACATCGAGCATCAACAAGAAGTTCCCCAAATCTTAAAGGATAACCTAAATTTGGCACAAAATTGAATGAAACAACAAGCAGATCAACATCGCACTTAGAGAAGTTTTGATGTAGGAGACTGGTTATTTTTACGGCTACAACCATTTAAACAAATGTCCCTCAATCAAGCTTAGAAGGATAATAAATTATTTCCAAAGTACTATGGTCCTTACAAGGTTTTGCAAAAGATTGGTACTATGGCATACAAATTGGAGCTTCCTGCTTCTTCACGAGTGCATCCAGTTTTCCATGCTTCATGCTTAAAAAAGGTTATAGGGGACAAAATTCCAGTTCAAACAATATTTCCAGAACTTGATGAGGAAGGAAAAACCATATTGGAACCTGAAGTAGTCACGGAAACAAGAACTCGACAACTATGAAATCAATCAATTTCAAAGTATCTCATCAAATGGAAGAACTTACCCACTAAAGATTCTACATGGGAGGATGAGAATTTTATACAAAAGCACCCAGAGCTACTCAAGCGTTGAGGAAAACACTTTTTTGAAGGAGAGGAGCATGTTAGGTCCCCATATTCCTAGTATATCCCCTTATTGTTGTTAGTGTAACCCCCTTATTATTATTGTTGTACCCCTGTAACCCCCATATTGTTATTATTGTGCCCTTAAATTATTATTGTTAGGTCGGCTTGGATTACATTGTGGCCCCACTAAAATTACATTGTGGCCCCATGGATTCCTGTATACAGAAAGGAGGTTTTCTCATTTGTATCATCCAAGAATTTTTCATTCTTGTAATGTATTGGAGGTTTCCCCCTCGAAGTGACTTATTTCTAAGGTGTTGATATCTCTTTTCTTCTATTTTTGGATCTTGTTTCACAACGCTGCTAATGAGGCAGTAGAGATGGCTCTTACAAATGTTGAACGAATGTTCTTGAAAGACACCATAATGAAACACAATAAAACTCTTGGCCTTATTCAACAAGGCTTAGATGACATGATGCTTTCAAAAGTGTCAAATGTAGAATCTTCGAAAAGGGCATAGGAGACCCTTGAATGTTGTTATTAGGATGTAGAAAAAGTAAAGAATGTCAAGTTGCAGAATATGAGGAGAAATTTCGAGAATCTGAAAATGAAAGATAGTGAAACTGTGGATGCCTTTATGACTCAAGTCATGACTATTGTTAATCAATTGAGACATTATGGATAATACCTCTCAAACAAGAGAGTGATTGAGACATTTCTTTGAATTTTTCCAAAGAAATTTGAAGCAGTTGTTGTATCCATTGAAGAGCTCAAGGACACAAGTCAAATGCAAATTGAAGAATTGACTGGTTCATTTATTGCACATGAATCAAGGATGTCAAGATATGATGATATCACATTGGAGAATTCCTTCAAAACTCAGCTACAATTTAATATAGGAAGAGGCAGAGGAATATCGAGTAATAGAGGAAGAGGCGGCAGAATAGTTGATCAAAGACATCCGCGAGGTAATTATGAGGATGAAGAGAAATCTCAGCAATGTCCTCCTAATTTAAGGGGGAGTCATAATAGAACGTGGCATCAAGGAAATCAAATGTATGATATGTCTAAAGTTCAATGTTATTATTGTAAGAGGTATGGCCATTTTGCTACTAAGTGTTTGAAGAGCCGAGCAGATGTTGTTAAGAAATATGCACACATCTCAGAATTATTTGAAGATAATAAGAAGTGACCGTTTTTGACTTGTAACTTAACTCAATATTGTTCAGATAATATTTGGTTTTTAGGTAGCAGCTACAACAATCACATGACAGGAAACAAAGATTTGTTTTTCAATCTAGACACTAGTATTTAGTCTGAAGTCAAGTTGTGTAATGATAATAAGTTATGCGTCAAAGGTAAAGGATAAATTAGTGTTTATAGTAGAAATGGTGAGAGAAGAAAAATTGATGATGTGTATTATGTACCTAGCTTAAAATAAAATTTGTTGAGCATTAGACAACTCATAGAGAAAAAGTATAGAGTTTTCTTCAAGAATAATGTGTGCACTATCACTGAAAAATATCTAAGAAATCAGTTGATAACAAGAGTAGAAATGAAAAATAATAGGAATTTTCTTCTTATAATGAGAAATGAGTTCTCTCCCTCCTTGAATGCTTATAAAACTAAGAATTTCAATGAATCGTGGTTATGGAATTTTAGATATCGTCATTTATATTTTGGTGGTCTAGATTTGTTACGAGAGAAACAAATGGTGAAAGGGTTACCCAGTATTCAACATCCAACGAGTTTGTGTGAAAGTTGTATATTTGCAAAGCATCATAGACAGAAATTTGTTTCTAGAGTTTTGTATAGGGCGAAAGCTCCATTGCATATTGTTCACACAGATTTTTGTGGATCGATGCAAACACCTTCTTTGGCTGGTAATGTTTATTTTTTAACTTTTATTGATGACTACAGTCGAAAAACATGGGTTTATCTTCTAAAACAGAAAACTGAAGCATTTTATGTATTTAAAATATTTAAAGCTATGGTTGTAAAGGAAAGTGGAAATCATATTAAAATTTTGAGATTAGATAGAGGTGGTGAATATATGCTAAAAAATTTAATTGAGTTTTGTTAATCACATGGAATCAAGAGGCAGTTTACTGCAGGTTATACTCCTCAGCAAAATGGGATAGCTGAAAGGAAAAATCAAACTATTATGGATATGGCTTGAAATATGTTGAAGGAAAAGAATTTACCAAATGAATATTGGGGTGAAGAAGTAGCTTGTGATGTTTATATCATTAATAGAAGTCCAATGAAGAGCGTGAAGGACCGAGTTCCCGAACAAGAATGGAATGGTAAGAGTTGTCATATATATCATTTAATAATTTTTGGTTGTGTTGCTTATGCGCACGTTCCTAAATAATTGAGAAAGAAGTTAGATGATAGAAGTGAAAAATGTATCTTTATTGGATATAGTGAAGAATCTAAATCATATAAACTCTATAATCCCATCACCAAGAAATATATTATTAGTAAAGATGTTGAAATCAAGGAAGAAGAAGCTTAGGATGGAAGCATAGATAAATTTGTTGCAGAGGGAGTTGTATTATCTCATGGAGATGATAATGAAGATGGGAAAGAGGTAGAAGGTGGATAGCCAATTCCATATACAGCTGCTCCAAGCACTTCAGCAAGCCAATCACCAATATTTAGTCCATTACAATGCAGAACACCGAGAAATCAGAAACATGGCAAACCATCAGTTTATGGTGGACAACAAAGAATAAGGTTGGAGGTGAGTAATGAATCTAATCCTATAATGGCTATGTTAAATGATAGAATTAAAGGTCAAAAAACTAGAATTTTAAAGGAATTGCATGAGCAGAATGATGAAATAGATCAAGTTTAGAATTTTTCATTACTTGCATATGATCCAGTAAATTTTGATGAAGTCGTGAAAGAAAAAGTTTGGATAAAAGCTATAGATGAAGAAATTGATGCTATAGAAAGAAATAATACTTGGGAACTTGTAGATTTTCCTAAAGGTAAGAATATTGCAGGTGTTAAATAGATTTACAAAACTAAAGTGAATGCTAAAGGTGAAATTGAAAAGCATAAAGCAAGACTTGTAGCTCACGGGTTCAGTTAACAACCTGGTATTGATTATAATGAAGCTTTTTCACCTATAGCTAGACTTGACACAGTAATAATGGTATTGGCTATTGCTACACAAAATAAATGGAAAATATATCAAATGGATGTTAAGTCTACATTTTTAAATGGTTTTTTGGAAGAAGAGGTTTATGTGAAACAACCTCCTCGATATGAAAGTGATGGTAAAGAAGATAAAGTTTACAAATTAAATAAAGCATTATATGGATTGAAACAAGCACCCCGAGTGTGGTACAGTAGAATTGATGAATATCTGAATAATAATCGATTCATCAAGAGTCCAAGTGAGCCAACTTTGTATACAAAAGTAAACGAGGAAGGTAAAATTTTGATTTTGTTCCTGTATCTTGATGATTTTATTTTCATTGGAGATCTCTCGGTAGATGTTTTTAAGACAAGCATGAAAACATAATTTGATATGATTGATTTAGGCCTAATGAAATATTTTCTTGGTATTGAAGTAACTCAATCTGAAGATGGTATTTTCATTTTTCAATCTAAGTATGCAAATGATATATTGAAAATGTTCAAGATGGAAAATTGTAAGCTAGTGGTAACCCCAATTGCAATTGGTACAAAACTCACTAAGGATGACAAAGGTTGAGATATTGATCCAACCTTGTATAAGAAATTTGTTGGAAGTCTTATATACTTTACTGCAACAAGCCCTAATATAGTGTTTTCTGTAAGTTTAATTTCAAGATTCATGGAGTCTCTGAAGAGCACCCATTGGCTAGTTCGAAAAAGGATTTTAAGATATGTTGCTGGAACATGAAACTATGGTATATTTTATACATTTGATTCAGATTTTAAACTAAATGGATATTCAGATAGTGACTTTGCAGGTAATATTGATGGCAGGAAGAGCACATCTAGATATGTGTTCAGTTTTGGTTCAGGTACATTTTCATGGGCATTGGTGAAGCAATCCATTGTGACTCTATCATCAACTGAAGCAGATTATGTTGCAGCGATGACAACAACATTTCGAACTGTGTGGATGAGAATAATTTTGACTAAGTTGTTGCATGAATAGAAAGAACCAACTTAGATTTTCTGTGATAAAAAATTTGTTATCGCATTATCAATAAATCATGTTTTCCATAAGAAGAGTAAACATATTGATACGAGGTATCATTTCATTCAAGAATTAGTAAGAAATAATGAAATATGTAAGGAGTTCTGCAGATCAGAAGACTAGTTTGCAAACATATTTACAAAACCCCTGGGAAAAGAATTGTTTGAAACTCACAGGGAACACATAGGAGTATGTATAATGTAACAACATTATGATGTAATAGTGAAATTTTGTTTTTTTGTTTTTTTTTGTGAAATAATCAAGGGGGTAGAATGTAAGAATAATTATTTCAAAGAGCGCCTTCCGCCATCATCGCCTCACCGAACACCCCATGCACTGCCTCACTGCCTTTCCGTATCGAGCATCTAAGAGTCACTACCACCTGCAGAATTGAAAGGGCAAGCATCGCCTCACCAAAATGATATTTTAATCACTGTAACCGACATGAAATTTTTGTATAAATACAAAGGATTAGTTGGAGGAAGATGATTCACTCGGCAAATTTGTTTGTGCAATGTTGCAGCTGTAGCTGTGTCTTTGATGTGTGTTTCTCTTTATTTATTGTTTTCAATCGAAGCCTATAGGCATTGATATACACCCTCCTCACAAGGCCAAGGAATATAGTTCGCCCACCAATTAGGAGGGTGCATTCATTTGCAGAACAATTTCTCAATTTTTGTGGAGTTTTTTCACATCTCCTTTGGCTACAAGTTTGTCCAGAGTTTCTATTTTTTCAGCAACACCCCCGTTCATATCTTCTGAAATACACCAAATGGTAAGGCAAATGACACAGGAATATGCACCCATAAAGGCACTTTCCCTCTCAAATAAGCAATATTGTGAGATTTAGCCCTAACTAGTTCGTGAGAAAATTCATCAACTAAGATTGCATGTTTTCCATTTAATTTTTTTTTTCTTTAATGCTATTATGTGAGATAGTTCATGGACTTGTGATGGATATTCTAACACATCCAAAACTTCATTAACCTTTATTTTATTATATATTAGGTCTGATGAAGTAGGCCGTATCAAGAATGCATTTCCTTCCTTTGCTCGAAGGTCATTGAGAATGTTTGGATCAATGCACATTGCAAAGCACACCTTGTTATTCCTTGGCCGCACCTTGATATCCCTTGGCTGCACTGACACATGAGATAAACATCGGGCATGTCAGGCGTCAAAACGACAATTAAAATATCAATAATTTCTTCCTCTCCCTTTCCTCTGTTTTCCATTAAGATTGTTTTCTGACCATAGACTTCATTTTTAACTTTGGCTAGCTCATCAAATGTAAATAAAAATCCACACACTTCCACTGGACTGATCACTTGCCAGCTGTCAAGATGTGCTGATAAGTGGGAATTTTGAATTATTTAGCCTTTGAAAGATGGTTACAAGGCCTCCACTGGCTATGGTGAGAAGCATTGCAATTGGAATCGAAGCCGGAAAAGGCTGAGCCACCGTTATGAAAGTTCGAAACATTGTGACTCCACTGAAATTGAGCTCCCCCCTTAATTTTCTACAGTGAAGCCCTTCACTATTGGATTATTTTGATAAGAGTTCTCAGGAACCAGCATATTGAGCCGACCAACCTGGTCTTCAGCCATTTCGAATAATTCCCTTGCATCTTGGTCCGCAGCATTGCTCGAAAGTCTCAAGCTCTACGTAGGAAAGAAACAACTCCTCCAGAGCCCACCGCTTAATGTAGAATGCAGCAACCTCAATATTTGATACTGAAACAGAGTCCAAAAAAAACCAAAAATCTCATAATAATCCATTCCAGGATATCATAAAACTGAAAGCAAGAAAAACTAAAACCATGAACATACCTTCTCATTATGTTTGTCCACAAAAGCTCGTTGCTTCGAAGAAGCCCAGTGCATGGCAGCATGAACACCCACGCCCACATCAACAACCTATTGACAGTTATCATCATCATCCAACATAGCGTAACCAACCCATCGACATTTTTTTTCCTGCACTTCACACGCCATTGAACTGCCGGAATTGGCCAACCAGGTTGTCATTTGCGCACTCTCTTAGTTTTTTTTATTTAGAGGACTAAAATAAGGATTGAGATGGGGTGGGATGAATAGTATTTTAAGGAATATTTTGTGTGTAATTATAATATTATAAACCAATTTAAATATTTTTTTTTTCAAAATGTTCTTAGCAATATAGTTTTTCATATATTAATTGAGTGGATAAGTTTATCTATTTTGAAATAGTTTTTTGTAATTTTAATTTTACTATCAATAATTATTAGATAAATGGTTGAGATATAACCTCCATAAAATATTCTAGAATCCAGCTTCAAACTTCAAAGCAAACTGAATACATATGCAAGCCTATTGGCATCAAAAAACTCAATATATCGTGGAAAATAGAGACTAAGACCACTTATGTACATCAAAATTTTATTCTTTGAATATACAATGTGCATATTTTCCATCAGTTTAAAATATTCTTTGATGTATCTTTATATAATTTGGTGTTTTCTTTATTGTAGTTGTTTCCATTGTTTGTAAAATTGCTTCTTTTTCTTGAATATCCTTGACCACTACAACATGGTATTTTCATGTGTCAATAAGCAATGTGATGCATCATGTGTCGAGTTTCTCCCACAAACAATGCACTATTGTGAATATCTTCAATGCAGAAATCACAATGTTATCACTTCTAGTGAAGTAAGTTTAAAGTTACTAAATATACTAGCAGACAACATCTATGCAAAACTTTCTCTTAAAGACGTTTTGGATTTAAAAGTTCATACCAACATTGAAGTGGGAAACCCATTAAATGAAAGTGTGAAAGCACTAATAATTATCTCATATACACTTATGATGTTCTTCAAAATATTCATACCTTTGTCTATCATATATTTATGCTCTCTATCCATAGCATTCTAATGATGTTGCTTCTCACAATGACTTTTCACAATCTTGTAAGGAGACAATACAAAATATAATATAGCTAGTACTTAGAAAAAAAAATTAATTTAATTGGCATGAGAGAAAATGGTCAACCCAATTGTAGTAACTGTAGTATATGACTATGATACCAATGAACCAATTGTTAGATAGAAATAAAATAGAACTGTACTATTTAAGTTACGAGAGGAAAAAAATAACGCTAATAAAGAATAATAACGAAAAAATAAAACAAAGAAAATTGGATTAAAAAATAATTGTATAACTAAAAATATTTTTTTATGCGAATCCATTTACAATTCTTGTAGTGTATGAGCACGATACTGATGAACCAATTTTAAAACAAAAATAAAAAGGAAGCTTAAACATATTAAACTTTTTAAGTTATGAAATTGAAAGAATACAAGTTAATGAAACAAAATAATGAATAACGAATGAAAATTAAATCAAATAGTATTTTTATAATCCTAAAAATATAATTAAATCAAATAGTATTTGTATAATTCCCAAAATATAAGGTGTTATGGTAGTCCATATTATAAATTTTTATTTCTATGATATATATACATAGAAATTACATGCCATTACTATAGTGGTTATTTAGTTTCCAAACATAGTTGTGTTCCTTAATTAATTGTTGTTTCCCATTTTCTATTTTGTCATGTGATACATATATATTAGTGTAAGAGTTGTATTTATGAATTGAAGTCTATGTGCATGCAAGGAGATTTCAAGAGTAACACTCTCCTCCCACATCTATCCAACTAACCAGCTAAATGAGATAAACATGTGACGATAGGCTACTAATATGAGATTAAACCTCCCAGATGACCTTAATTAGGAAGTGCAAGTGATGGAAACATGACAAACACACTTTACATTGCATCATTCACATCCCCAGGAGGTAACCCAGCCTTCGAGGGTCGTGTTCCCTTAGGGGGAACTAATTTTTAACCATTTTGAGGCTTAATCATAGGCATGTAAGGGAAAGGGAGCGATTATAGACCCATAACCTTGGGATTGCCTTATTATGGTAGCGATTATGGCCCCAAAATTTAGTTCTAGGCAGCTTCAGGATTTGTGCCACATTTTTAGCCCCTGACCCCAATCACCACCTATAACTTCTTGTAACTTCAGGAAAGGATAAATAAAATTAAAACAAAGAAATGGAAGCAATCACATCATCAGGAACTCATCTCAACCCACCCAGGCATGACAAGAATTTCCTCAAACATGTCACAAACATTGCATCTATAGGTGTAAACAACAGAAATAAAGATATGGGTCTAATAATTATATGAGAATCACTAAGAAGCATTGCTCCCTTATATCATAAGCTGCAATAAAATCTATTTGACCATATATATATTGTATATTCATTTACAGGTAAAAACATAAATACAGACATACATCATCACTGATAAAATAGAAGCTCATAACCAACATATTAGCAACCAAAATACCATGGATATAAGATCCATGAAATACAAAAAATAACGAGTACATTTTCATACCAAATATAAAAGGAATGAGCTCTTCAATTTTTAATGTAAAAACTAACCAGAGATGGGACTTCCACGTTCCACCCGACCATTGATTGGCTGAGCCAAATCTCTCTTCAACCAATCACCCCTGTGCCATATTCCAAGCATTAATGTGAGACTCAAACCGAAAACAAACCATGGAATCTTGAGGCTAAACCACCTCACCCTCATCAATCATAAACCAAGATTTACCGTGATCTACACCTGATAACTAGGCCAACACAAGTATGAATATCCCGGATTATCTCCACCTAAACCATGAGAAATTTTCCAGTGTCCTAGTCTCTTAGGATTTACTGCAACCCACAGTCTAAATCAGGGCTCACTAGGCCCTAAAATGAGACATAATCTCTAGGCTTTACCACAATCCCAAACTTGGGATTCCTAGGCATGAATGGAGAGAAAACCACCTCTAGGCTTTATCGTATATCCTGTCATTCACTGGTTGAGGATTCCTAGGCCTACCGAGGAAACACACTATCTAGCTTTACTCCAACCCATAGTCCAGTTCAGGGGTTACTAGGCCATGTGTTACATAAATTTTTAGATCCACCCCACTCAGCTTCGAATCCATCCAGTAATCCATTTAAAACAAAACATGAGAACTCCAAAACACCATGGTTATCCAGAAATGGAAAAGCTAGGTTGAAAACGTTGTCACACCTCACAAGAACCATGCCAAGAAAGCAAGAAACCACATGAAATACCATGCATGCCAAAATCATCTAGGAAAATACACATGCAAATTGATACCTGCCAATAATCCTGTTGTAGTTGTTTGATTCTTACACCTCCTTTCTTGCTTCCTCCTTTTTACTTCTTTCTTGCCTTTCTTGCTCCAAAGCCAAAATGCTCCAAAAAATCTAAGTGCCCAAGAGTGAGGGGGAGAGAGAGGGAATAATGAGAGAGCTCCAAAAATGCACTCACAAAATGTACCAACTGATCCTTAGAAGCCTTTTTTATGGAAGAGGCCTTTACTTTCTTCATTTTCCATTATTTTCCTTTAATTTCATCCTCACATTCAACGAGTAACCTTTCATTTCCCTTTTCTCTGAATTTCCATTATTTTCATAAATAAGTGTGAAAAATACTTTTCTTCCTCTTTAGCGCCTTAGTCATAGCCTTTTCCCATTTCCTTATCCATAATAAACCATGTTAACACCTGCACTAGGATGTTTGTCCCAACATTCAACTTGGAATAAGTGTCCCATTATTTGTGGTTATTATTTTTATCTTTTATTAAATGGAATTTTCAATAGGTCTATTACAGAATCATCCCCCTTGGAGTACACTATCCTCAGTTTTAAATCACACATATACCTCATCAACACTGTTGAAAAGAGAACATACTTCCAATGGAGCTTTATAACATAGCTCAATGCATTATTTACAATGATCGCCATGTTGAAAAGCAAACCAACATGACTTCGTAACAGCATGACAACTCAAATGACATGAAAGCATACCTCTTATTGGATCTTTGTAATATATCTCATGGCGGTATTTACATACATATACATATGTACATACATCCAACCATCACATCAAAAAATATACCGAAACATCGTCAAAACATATGCTAAACAAAAACCAACATCACACAAAAACTATTTTCCCTCAACCGAGAAACAAGGAAGGATAGATGGCCCACATCTGATTCGCGATATCCCATGTATCTTCCTCTAAATTAGCCTTAAGATTGATTTAGGCCATCTTAGTTCCCTGTATAATGAAACTACATTCCACATGAATACCATGGGTTGTATTTATAGTTTATCATTATTTTCTTTTATTATTATTATGAATACCATGGGTCAATACCATGGGTTGTGTTTATAGTTTATCGTTATTTATTTTCTTATTTTTATTTTTTAATGTATATTAACCTAGTTAAAATGTTCATTATATTATGTCAATCTTTTTATTTAATTTACTTTTATTTTTAATTTTGTGTAATTTTACATAGTCAAAATGTTAAACATGACATTACAACCTTTCTATCATATTTTGTTGGAGAACATAGGAGCACAAAAATGTAATATTTAAATATATAAAAAGTTATTTTCCTTTTTTTATATTGTTTTTTATCCATGTAATATAAATTAATTGGTTTGTGTGGAGTTTAATTTTATGATATAAATTTTATTATAAATAAAAATTTTATGCTTATGCACCCAAAAATTTAATGTTTATGTACTTTAAAATTTATTTTTATTCATTAAACTAATTTATGTTAAATCTAGTTTTATTAAGTTATTAATTTAAATTTTATTAAAAAAATTGAGGTTAAAATCTAACAAATTTTTAATAACAAAATTTTAACTTAAAAGTCACAAAAACCTAATTCAATCTAACTTATTAAAAATAAAAAAACTAACATTATAAAAAACATATATAAAAATATTTGCTTGATCTAATGGCCTAAAACATTTCAATCATCTAGCATTTGATCGAATGGCTCAAACATGGAAACGGTGGCAGCTAGGAGAGTTGTTTTCAAATAGTGACGGCTTACGGCATAAATATCGTATAGATTGGACTAGAAAATAAGGCTCGCCTAAATAGACGATGGATTGTTGTGCCAGATTGCTGGCTCTCTGTTCTTCGGTGGAAGAAAGACTCACCGAAGTTCTTGGATTGTTTCTGCTCCTACCGTGGAGGTCTGTGGTGTTGGTTGTTGTTCGAGGTCTAGTGTGATTTAAACAAAGAAATTTTAGTTTGTTTTTTGGGGAAAAAGTCTCTTCGAGGACTCTGCCTTGATACCATTCCAGAAGACAAAAAACTATGAACCTTTGGAAGACCACAAAACAGAGTGATCGCCTGTTTCAGGTATGGTGTGGTGTTGAATATGCTGGTGTTTTTTATTTTGTAATTTCTCATCCATGCCATTTCCCAAATGCATTTTGAGGTTGAATGTATGTTTTGTTTTCTACAATTGGAACTACAGGATGCCTTACCCTCACAAGACATAGGAACCCAAACTCTTAATTACAAGGTATGTTCATGTTCAGCATCACATAATTAAGGCTTTATATGCTCTATGTCATCGAATTAATTCTGTGATCGTGACATTGTAACCGGTGATCATAATTTTGAATTTCGGCTAGTTAGTCTCAAAGCTTGTACGCAACTCTCAGCTTATTAGCTACCCATGTTTTTACTGTGATGTTTTCCCAAGCCATTTACTAATTTTTTCATGAAGTTCTATGCATTTGTATAGCAGTTCAAGTGACTTGGGATAGTCTCCAATTTACCCTCTCCAAAAGGATCCATGAAAATATCTCCATAGTGGGCAGGGGAGTAAATAGTAGAAGGCCATTATTATGTCTTTACATGGCTAGAAGAGGGCGCAAATCATTGTGCCAAAGATATCAAAAGCAACTACTCCAGGGGTTTGCGCAGCTCACTGGAGAATGGAAAAAAAACCATTACTATGTCAATGCCTTGTTCTTAACCAATAAATGTAGCATGACATATTCAATGGAATTCGAAGTCCCTCTTTGATATTTGACTGGAAACCTAATGATCTACATTATTAAGGGCTAGTGTGATGCAAACATGGATTGAATGTTAAAATCCTAATAGTATATCTCTACATGGCCTCAAGAGAGGGTATGCCTTACCAGATGAAGATTTTGGGATCTTTGGTGAATGGAAAAGCACATTACTCTGCCACTGCCTTGTTGTTATCTAGTAAAGTTAACTCAAATCCTTGCATGTCCGATGGAATTTCAGGTGCTTCTTGGATATATTTTTAGAAAGCTTCAGATTATTGATTTAGGTTATTAATGGCCAGTTTATTAATATTTATTTGGAAACCTTCATATGTGTTTTTTTTTTTCAATTTGAGTTGTGTCGAGGCGAGGCCAATCCCATTGTTGGATAAAAAACTGAGTTGTCACCAGAATTGTGTGACACTTCTCGGAATAGTAGCCCTAAAAAACCCTTTAAGTTTAGTTTCATATCTGCAGGGTACATCAGTAACAAGCATGGTTCTATTTCAATAGTAAATGGAATCATTACATCAAATATATTTTATTGCTTTTATATGTAAACATTTAAACCCTGGTATTTTCTTAAGTATGCCATTTTATAGAAAACAAAATTCAAAAGAATACATCATAACCCACAGCGAAACCAGAAAAATAAGATTCAATCGAATCTACTTCAGAATCTGTTGACGGGAGGAAAATTGCAGCCAACAGTAAGGGATCTCCCCAGTAAAAAGTCCTGATTAGAATCTAAACCGTTTGATATAGGGATCCTGTTCGGGGTGTGGGTCCGGCTACCGCTGAATATTCCTTTTCTTGGACACAAATGAGCCTTGCAGACCTATGAGCACATGATTATTCAGATGATACAAGACAAATGGTTGATGAGTTTAAATGAACATAAAACACTACAAATAGCAAGATGAGTTAAAGCATGTAGCCAAGGGAAATGCTATTAGTAGCACATCATTAGGGTCATGCCTGTAAAAGTTGTTCAAACCACAGAAGAAATAGTTATTTATGGTTAGAGAACCCTTCACTTCCTTAAGCGGTCTCAAAGATAATATAAATGTTAGTAATGAAGTTGCTAACATCTCATAAGTAAACAATCTAACATCGTTAACACATTTAGTGAGCTGAAATGTATAAATGATATAAGCAGAAAACATAGATTAATTAATCATAAAGATATCATGTACACAAGACAAAAATATTCATAGTGTTAACACATTAGTCCTCATCAGATCCAAGAGTGGAATCAAAACATATGTTTGTATTCATTCTTAGAAAGGTGTATTCAATGCTATACGATTCTCTTTGCTCCTTTGGAGTCCAAAAAAAAGATCTTTTACAATTTCTCGAAGGAAGTGTTTACAGAACAAAATTGACCCTTGGGTATCCTTGACTTTTCGCCTTCCTAACCATTGAAATACTCTGCAACTCGAGGGAATTTGCGACTTGCGACATCAGCTTTGATTGTGACCTACGACCTCTTCTGTTTGCTGCAATATGCGACTTGGTCATGGAAGCAATTGGGTGATTGTGAGATCAGGAACATCTACCTGTTGTTGTTACTTGAGGTAACTTCGCCATGCTTGATAATCTATAGCAACTGGGGAGACCTGAGGAGTATCTTCTCTCAATCTGTGAAGGCACTCAAGAGCACTTGGGATCAAAGTATCTCTCTTGATTGTGATCTAGTTCGACAAGGAGGCCAGTTTGTTATAGATCTATACCGTTGTCACGATGAATAAAACAAGGTTTTCTTGTGATGCCGGAAGGTCTTGGGAGGTGGTTGCTTGCCTTATGGGTTGTAGAAATGCTTGAATGTATTCAGCGACTTCTTCCCACATTTTTTCCTCGCCCAATGCACCTAGAGAAGGAATGTGGTGTACTTTATCCATTGAGTCAATGCCACTAATCAGATGTTCATATGCGGACATTAATTTCTCCAAATCCTTAATAAGTTTCTCTTTGGATTGTACCTTTACCCGGATTTGAACTTTGTCATTTTGGGTGCCAATCCAATCTTTTCTAGGCAAGGTGTCCAGAGCCTATGGATAAATTTTCGACCATTCTAGTATTCTGGCCAAGGCAGTAGAGGCTTCCTTTAGCTGTGTGTTCCTCCTCTTGGTTTCTTCCTATTCTTTCAGTAGTGGTGTGACAATTTGTTTTATTATAAACAGTTCTTCATATACTTACTTCATGGTGGCTTCCAAAGTGACTATCTCTCTTTGAATAGTGAGTGGTACTTCATTAGTAGGGGCATTCTTAACCTGAAATTGTTGGATTTCTTCTTTTAGTGCCTTCTTTTCTTGTTCTGACTTATCTATCTTTTGTTTGGAGGCTTATAGTCTATTCTGCAGGGACAAAATTTCTCTACTCATGCTGCTTACGTTCTCCTCTGTGGTTGCTGCAAAAGCGGTGCCATCTGATGCAATCATAACCAGATTGGTCCTAGTATCCAAGACTATATCCTTTTCTGTTGTGGCCGTGAGAGGTGCGGCAGGGTTCTGTGCTAAGCATCTTCTCTTCTCCTGCCTGATCTGGTGCATGAACTGATCATAGGTTAGTCTTGTCAAATCGAACACTTCCTCATCCTGATCCTCGGAGACACCCAGTTCCGAGAGAGCAAAACACATGATGGTTGCAGGAGTTGTCTTGGGCACCTCGATGTGTGGCAGCTCCATCTGTTTCCCTACATCTGTAGGAGGTGTCTTGCTGCCTTCTGCTTCCTTGGAGGAATCTTCCCTTGACTTCTAACTTTCTTGCTCCCTCCTCTTTCGCTCTTCTTCTACTCTATCATGTTCTTTCTTTAGTTGGCACTATGCTTCTGCTTTATCTTGATCTTCCTTTAGTTGGCACTCAACTTTTGTTTTATCTTGCTTTATCTTTAGCTGACGCTCAGCTTCTGCCTTTTCTTCCTCTTATTTCCTCCTTTGTTCCTCTTCCCTTTTCTTGCGGGTTTCTTCCACCCGCTTCTTTCTTTGTTCTTCCTTCAGTTGTTTCTTTCATTTATCCTCCTCGTCCTTTGCCTTCTCCTCAGCTTTGTGTTGCTCTTTAGCCTCCTTTTCTCTTCCTTGGGTGGAAGAGTTATTGCCCGTACCAGTCCTTTGCTTCTTGGCTTTGGAAGACGAGGCTCCTCCTAGTGTGTGGATTCTTTCCTCTAAAGTTTGATTGTCTTGATCTTACTGATTGGTTGATTCCTCTGGAGTGGCCTCCCTGTCTTTTTTGTACTAGTTATTGATTATATCTTCAGCTGGGCATTAAGTATCCTGGTAACTCCATTTAAATTTGGCCCATTTGCAATGGGCGAGGATGATTCTCTTAGGATCATATGTCCGGTGTGTCATGGGAGGTAGACAAAATCCCTTGACTTTCTCAGCCTCTTCCTCTACTTCCCTGAAATCTTTGACTGTGTAGGCACCAATAGTGAGCGGAAGAGTGGTTCTGGCTTCTCTTTCCCTTAGTGAGAACCTTTGAAAAACCGTCCGACATCTGGTAACATTTTTCTTAAAGGAGTAGTTTGTCGATGATGAACTGGGGCAGTGCGTGGGGAGCCTTGAGTGACCCGAAGACTCAGATGAAAGTGCTATCCACGATAGGAAACCAGTTGGCCACTCGAATTATTGTCTTCATGGCTCGCCCAGACATGCATAGGGTGTCTTTGCCAAACAGTTTTCCGTAGAGTGCAGGGATGAACCTGTGTGATATTGACTCTATATCTTGCTTATACCTGGAGTCCTAGAACACCCGCAACTCCTTGTGAATTGGACCACCACGTTTTGCATCCCAGTTGTGTGCCCACCCCTCAAAATGGCACCTTGCACATACTGCATCCAAAAGGTACGAGGCCATACAAAATTTTGATGCATACCCTTCATCAGGAGCTAGTGCTGAAGATATGTTCGATTTGAGGGCTACCACTATCAAGTTGGCCCAGTTGAAGTGGGTGTTGTATATAGTGACAGCGTACATGAGCAAAACCCATGTGCCGTTGAAAGTGGTGACATTTGTTCGGCCTTACATCCTACATAACATTACCGCCACGAGCTTGTAGACCTTCCTGAGACCTGATGTCCTATATTCCTGGTCCTTTTTGAACTTGAACTTTTCTGGGTCCTCCCACCATCCCCTTAAGGTCTCGGGTATGGGAAATGCATGAGTGGTGGCCCATTCCTCAGTGAAAGTCTGTTCTCGGGTAGGAAGTGCGTAATAGAATTCTGTATCATGTCCTTTCAGATTTGTGAATGATTTCTCTGCATGATCCCGAATAACCCAGATCTTGGGGTTGACCTTTTGCAAGATTCCATTCGATCATCCCTACACCTGTCGGTCTGGGAGGTCTTCTGGAATTTCAGGCTTTGTGAATTCTTGGTATACCTGATACTAACTCATACTATCCCCTTTTTCAAATGTGCAATTGGTATCTCCTTAGATGGGGGGAGAGAAAGAGGCATTTCTTCTTCTGATATTTCTATCTCAGGGCTTTTGTTCCTTTTCCGAACTGTCAAAGGCCTCATATTTCTTAAGGCCGACGAGATGGATACGCACTCGAGCTTGGCTTCGAGGTTCCCTAACATATTCATGAAACAATCCCACGATAAGATAGATGTCATATTTATAAATACTTGGGCTGCTCCTATCTTTGCTCAACTATTTTTGAAGGAAATAGATGAACCTACGACCTGGGGACCTTGTGACTAGGTCACAGGGTCGCTAGGTCACGTTGGTTTAAACTTTCGTAGAAAAGCGACCTAGCGACTTAGCAACTTGCGACTAGGTCGCGAATTCGCTGAGTCGTGGAGTCGCACCGATTTAGATTTTCACGGAAATACAACCTAGCGACTTAGCGAATCGCGACTAGGTCACGAGGACGTTGAGTTGCAAAGTCATGCCACTTTAAACTTTCACGCCTATGTGACCTAGCGGCCCTGAGACTTAGCGACTGAGTCTCTAGAACACGAGGTTACGGAGTCACGGGGTCGCTCTAGGACTCGGCATACAGGTTACGTGGCGACGAAAGCTTTCCGCTTGCTTTTAAACAAAAAGGGGAGGTAAGGCAACATATCATGTAGAAATCATACATGAAGCTCCTCACTGAAGGGGGCTGGGAAGGGAACCTAAAACAGACTAATGCAAGGGAAACTTCTTAGAGGAGGTAAACAGGGAAGTCAAGCTGTGGGGAGGAGCAAGCTTAGCAACATAATTCATGGGAGGTTTAAACAGAAGCTAGGACGAGTTTTAAATAGGCCAAGGTGAGGGTAATGGAGGCAACAATCAAACAAAAGGAAACAAAAGGAGGATTAGGAAACTTACCCGGGAAAAACACGCTCCATCTGGCTTGTCAGAGGCGTTTTATTTCTCCGTCGAGCAGGTCGAATGTGACCTATGCGACCCTTCTATTTATAAAGGGGTTGCACGTGCGGTCAATAAATGAGGGTCACAGGGTCGCAAATGAGTTGAGTTGATGAGATATGCGACCTTGCGACTCTGCGACCTTGCGACCTGGGGAAACTGTGCATAGATATGAAAACTAGACAAGATAGGCTTTTCAATTAGCAATATTGAGCTCAATGTGGACACCGGGAACCCCTTCAAAATTGGAGCTGAAGTTGGTGTTGCACTTTTTACCTTGGCGCTACACTTTTGACCAAATTTCTGAGTTTCCTGATATTTGTAAATTTTCTCTGTGTTTCCCATTTTCACTTTGGAAAATGAAGTTTTACCAAAGTAATTCAATGATGTAAATGTAATTTTGATGTTTTTACACTTACCTAGGGTAAATACATTAGGTGAAAACTCTTTATGAGATGTAATGAATCAGTTTCCAAAAAGTGAGGGATGAGTCACTTTGACCTCCCTACACTCTAGGTTTCAGTTCAGTTTTTGCTGGAACTGCTCCTTCACTCATGGATTTGACCCCTGGGGTTGAGAGAGGTTTTTTGAGGCCTGTATCTTGTACTTTTTGACTCATTTCATAGGTTGGATGTTGTTTCATTAATCAGAGACTCTAGTGTAATCGGTATTTGGCAGGCATTTAATGAAAGAGTTGCAACTATTTCATTGGGATACATGTGGTATGGAAATTTAACATAGTTTCTTCTTATGTCACATATGTATGAATGTTTTGTCTTCATGATCCATTTCATCTCTATTATATGCTCGTTTTCAATTTGATAAGCAGAATACATCTCTCATGCTCTATTTTGGGAAAATCTTCATAATTTGTTCATTTTCTTCGGTTTAGAAAGAATACATGCTTTGCCTTGCTCTTTCTAGCTCCTCATCAGTCCGATCCATCTCACCTTGAAACCCTAAAGTGTTATCCTTCCTACCTACCTTGCCCCATTGAATGGACTGCAATCCTAATCTTATTTTCCCTAACATAGCCTCTTTGACCTAATTCACCCATCCAACAAACCAATTCAAACGAACATACCCCTGTACTCATACCTAGCCTAAAAACCTAATTCATCCAGTCCTCTTGGTTGTGAAATTGTGAAGAAATCCCTCTCTAGTTTGGTAGGGCTAGCTACCAAGCTAAAATATTTGTAATTGGTTACCTCTATTTAGACTCTTTTTAAGCCTTTAGAGATCAAGTGGGGTGATAACACAACCTTCTCGCCACATTATCCATTGCTAACGCAGATTATGCAAATAATCACAACCATGACTTATCTCACTCCCTCAATTTGTCATTGCACCTCTAAAACATTCATTACTCCAACATGGACAACATCCCCATGGACATAAATGCCTTACAAAAATTTAATTTCTCACAAAACATTCTCACAATTGATGAATCCTCAAACCTGCTTCTTGTTACAAATAAGAATATCGATCAACCCTATGAGATCCGCACTTCCCAAAACTCAACTACCAACTCTCTAAACACCAAACCCATCAATCCTAAGGTATTTAATCTATCTAGTATCGAACTGTAAAATTCCATGAAATCACTGTTACATAAATGTCTCAATTATGTGCGACCTTGCGACTTCGCGACTTGAGGGGTCGCAAGGTCGCAAGGTCATGGGAGTTTGGTTTGACCATTTCTATGACTTTTCGACTAGAGATTTTAAAAGAGTGAACCTGGGCTAAACTCTATTTTTTCAAAAGTTTAGGGGCTCAAAAATTTTAAAAAGGGTGAAATTTTGGATGTTGTTGTAGCGGCTAAAACAGAATCTTAATCAAAGGAATAATATAACTTCTTTAGTCATTGGTCTAATCATCTTCGAGCATTGATAGGGTCTGTTCATGTTCTAGACTGCACACTGATAAACTTTAGACTTTAGCTACAGGGATTTACTTTGTAACTCTTTGTGCCTTGACAAGAAGATCCCATAATTGCATTTGTTGTGCTTTCAAATCTCATCCAACACCTTATTGTATTCAGTTTCAACATCCTCAATTGTGTTATGATAAAATGATGCCCAGATCGCATTAGAATTTAGTAGTCAAGTTTGTTGGCTTCATGATCGAAATTCTCAGTAAGGTTCATGCTAACAAATAAGCTTCTTTGTGAAGCATGCTGATACAACATATCATCAAAGAAAATTAAATTTGGCAAATATTGAATATTGTAGCACAATTTATTTATCAAAATTGCTTATTATGGTATGCCTCACTGTCTAACTCTATATGTTGTATATTTTTGAAAACTAAGGTTTTAGGAAAAATAAAATTTGGCATACACACCGAATTTTTGTCATGCTTCTACATAATACACAGATAATTTTTCTTGTGAACCATATATGATTCGAATGTGATGGCTAAACGAAGTATTTTTTTATCATGTTGTTGTTATCTTGGATAACTTATATGCACTTCCTTCACAAATAGTAAGGGTTAACCTTAATTTGTATTTCATGCATGATGAAATTTATTTTCCAATTTCCAATCAGACTTCTAACTGTGAAATCAAAGCAGGTAATTGCTTTCGAAGTGCTAAGGAGTGATCAACATTCAAGTCTCAAAACCAACATCCACATGATTTTGGCGCATGATTCATGATGGATCGTTCTCTATAATTTTTATTTTGTCGTTCTATAGAATTATTTGTTATTCTTGAATTGCTTACCCAGTGATAGTCTTGTGATGATTCCATAAAACTGGTTGTGAAAACAAGATCTCAGTCCAAATTGCCGCTTCAAGAAGTGGTGTAGCGGTTACCATTCTACAGCTAATGATTCTCATTCTACGCACACTAACTCTATTGTATTGATGGAATGTTCATATTCCATGGACAAGAATGTGTTCCTTATGGAATGAGCATAGTGATACAAGAAATAGGAAGATCTTTCGGATAAACAACTTATTCCTCGGTGTTCGAGTACTAATGGCATGTTCTTCAAACAGAGACATTTATTTCATAGAAAATTTGGTAGAAAATAGTGGAACCATAAATTATCCATATCTTGAATGTTCTTTGCCCAAGAGATATTTATGTCTACATATTGGATGATGCTTGCCAAAGAGACATGTTATGGGAACAAGACTATTGCATTTTTTTTCCTAATTCAAGGTAAATCTATTGCTCAGTCCAATCACTTTGATAAAAATGTGTGTCCTATGCTCAGAGCCTCCTTACTGTATCCATATTTTCCCACTCTTTCCCCTTGTGTGCGCTTTGTGGGGCAACATTTTAGTATTTTAGTCCACAAACAAAATCTTGGGGTGACAGTGATTGAATTGAAAAGTCATAGTTCGAGCATCTAGACGCGTGTTGATGTTGTTGAGAAGCACACTTGCCATTGGAACTGTGAAATGCATTTCCGTGAAGGAAATTTGCCTAAAAATTCATGGAGCAAAGCCAAAGCATTCAAATCCGACTAAATTCATTTAAAAATAAGGGTTTGTGCACCAGTTGCAGTTCCTGTGGCTGCTCTCGCTATCAAAAATTATATCACAAGTGGTCCTTATGGGACATCCAAATATTTGGAGATTGGAATCTGTTGTCTAATCGTTCTTCTTTTTTTATTTGAAAATTATGGTAATTTTAGCAAGGTTTTAATAAAATCTGATAGGGATTTTTTTAAATCTTGGTTATAGTTATCAAAATTCAATTAAATTTCAAAATTTTGGGTGCTTAATTTTTTTTAATGGTGCTGAATCTATTTCCAATATAAATATGATTCAAACACTGCTACTACAAAATTTCTTAATTATTTTTGCCTAGATTCCAGTGACTTTGATCCGTCCTCACAATTCCTCCTCAACTTCCTTAAGCAACTCTTAGCAAAAAGCCCTAAAAAGCAATAGACAATTTCTCTAACAGTTTTGAAATAAATAGACAATTTCTCTAAAAATTTTGATTTATAAAGTAACGATTAAAAACTAGAAGAAAAAAATCAATCTTACAACAACAACAAAAAATTGTTAAATTTTTTATTTTTTTTATTAATTAATAATATGAAATAATCTGAAATTATTATTAACTATTAATTGACCATGGATAATTTTTTTTCAATCCTCTAACATTAAATCTGAAAGAAATAATACAAGATGGCACCTAGGAATCTTTCTCAAAGGGAACGCCAGCTTAAACAGTTTTGATTGCTAAAATCTAGAGGAGAGGAATCAATCTTACAACAGAAAATGGTTAGACTTCTAATATTTTTTGTTAATTAATAATTTGAAATTATTGCTAGCTATTAATTAACTATTGATTAATGGCTGATTTTTTTTAAATCCATGAACATTCAATCTGAAATAAATGATACAAAATGTTACCCAGGAATCTTTCTCAAACGGAAAGCCAACGTAAACATGATTTTTTTCAATGTGAAAAATAAAAGTCATACCCCACCATTTTATATTTTTACAATAACGTTGATATCAACTGTTTTTCTATAAAAGACAAATACCGAGAAATACTCACTGACACACGATAAGGCGGTGATTTGAATCGAAGTATCTTCCTAAGTGACCACTTTTCAAGATTAAAAGTCTAAATTTTCTTAGTACATTCTATGAAGAACGTACACAAATGTGAACAACTTCAGCACTTAAAAACCATTCTAGCATGACAGAGAAAATAATGTTGTCTGACAAGATACCATAGTGCCAGAGACATTGTCGGATTTTCACCTCGGCTCCAGAGTGTCGGATGAAGGATCGGTAGCTACAGAGTGAATCTCGGAAGGTGTCGAAGTAGAAGTTGTTGTACTTCTTGATGTTTTGTCTGCATCAATAACTTTACCACCTTTAAGTTGGTGAGGTCCGCCCACAGTATCCAGATCTACGAAAGCAGGCTTTGTGGGCGAAGGAAGATGCTCACTCTCACTTTTCAGCATTGCCACCGCCCGGAACATTGAAGGCCGCAACGCAGCAGCTGCTTGCGTGCACAAAAGGACAATTTTAATCACTCTAAGCCCTTCCTCCGACAAATAACTACCCTCCAATGTGGGATCCATATTTTCTAAACATTAAAATTAGCTCCCTAGATGCATCGATTCTATCATTTTAGCTATATTTTATGGAAATTAGCTCCATTTTCAAATCATTGTCGATGTTTATCCTTCCGTAACTTTGAATTTCAATTTTAATTAAGGGTGGTCTGATGCTCCTGCATCATACTCCTGACGTACAAAATATTTATGACCTCTTGGTCATATACCTTCTTGATATCTGTAACAAGTCTGCTACTTGCTATCAGTACCAAGTCCTCTTCTTTCTCTTAGCAATTCTACCCACACTTTCTGTGATATTTTCGTAATAGCATTCGTGAGCTGCAAAAAAACCTCTGCAGTAACAAGTCTCCTCCTTGCTACACAATACCTCACTAAGCTTCTCTCCTACGAGCTCAGTTTTTTGGCATCTCTCTGGTTCTCTCCTCTAGAACCATTTTAGAACTCCTTTCTCTAGGCTGCTGCAAATCTTCTCACCTTTTTTAGCCGTTACCTGCACAAAATATAAATACCATACGCTTACCAATCTTCGACATATTTGTACCTCCTTCCTTTGCATGCACAACTCACTCTGCAGGAAATTTTTCCCCGCTCTGATACCACTTTGATGTAGGAAAACTACATATTTACACAATACGTGCAGACCATTGGGTTATGGGCCCACATATAATCAGAAGCACGCAACAACGAATCACTTTATCAGAACTTTGCAGCTTCAAACAGATCGCAGATTGCAATATAAGATACATTGTGCGGCGTACATCCTAACTCACCAACAATCGACCCATCAGAAATATATATCATTTTGCGAATAAAAACCTATAGCATACAACTATAATGTTTAACCAATAAATAATAACAATTCCGATGTGAAATTGTGATGACGATATTGCATCGCAACATTGCAATCCAAAACTTATCACAAATCGGCCTTTCACAAGTTTAAGTCTATGCCATTAACAGTTATACAATATCGAATGTTGTAGAAATTTGCTGAATAATGATTAATTATCCACCGAGACTATCCTGATCACATAAAATTCAAATTTATATGCAACACATAATCTCTTCCACTCAGATCATCAAACATGCGGAAATAAAATCAATCGATAACACATCAAATCATCATACACATTAACACAGTATGTATGGGGAAATCTTATAGCTGAAAACCCCGCAGCTATTGTGTATATTATAATGGATAAATCATGTAACAAACTCAGTACAATACTCCTCACAAGTACTCAGTACTTTCTCATGAAGTTACACACAATCTAGCTCAGTTTTGAACAGGTTACTGGTTCAAAACTCACCGCCAATTGCCTTGCCTCTATTCCGCAATCCAGGCCTGTCTATATAGAGATCCAAGGTTCGAATCTCCTTGGCTTGACAGCGCAATCATCATGGGAAATTCCTCCAAGTGTGGTGCAAATCTCATGCACAACTGATGTCGCCACTGATAGCTAACTCCACCCTTTCATCTACCTCTTTCACTGGTCTCCACTGAACTGTCCATGCACTGTAGTGAGCTGATGTGTTCTTGAGTTGAATAATGAGTTACTAATTAATGAATTAAATAATATTTAATTCACTCCACTCATTACTAGTTGATTAGCTAGTTAAACTAATCTCAACTAGTTCAACTAAGTTAAACCGAACACAACTCCACTAGCTGTCTCATTAACTCCACCAAACTTCTGCCACTGAAGTCCTAGCTGAAGTCAACCATGCATGTGCTCACCAAACCCTTAGGAATAGCGTAATTCCTCTGTCAGATGCATGAGCCACTTCCAAGGCTCGAACTGAAGTGCTCCAAGAGAGTAAACTGAAGTTTATAGTCCAAATATTATTAAGGGTAAATAATATTTGACTTCCTTGTTTTAAGGAGAGGCAGTCTAAAAATAGACTTCGACCTCTTCGACCTAAAAATAGAGTCTCATCTATTTTTACCAACATGACCAATGCTCCAAGAATCTCAAACTGGAATCCCCGAACCATGCTCCATATGTCTAAAAATAGACATAGTCTAAAAATAGACTTTGCGCCAGAATTCGCCTGTGGGCCCACTTGGTGAAGGCGACTTCATTTCACCAAGCTCCATCATCTTGCTGCATTCTCAACAAATGTGATGTGTGATATGCGCTTGGACCTCCACCAAAACATGTCCACTTCATCACATTGCAACTCTACTCTTATCACACCGCAACTTAAACCACTTAACTTGCGACGTCTTAACATGTAAATATAAAAATTTCCGATGGCGATGTGCGTTAACCATCTTATGGGTAATGCGATGTAATCTGGTCCACTCATTCTCTCACTGTCATTTATGTGACTTGATCACGACCGTCCATTCCTTGCGCATATTGATACATGCCGATGGAATCGCGTCTTCACTAAATCAGTGTTCTACATTACTTTGATCTACAACGAAGTTCATAGGAACTTTGTTCACTCTTCGTATTCATACAACCTATCATTTAACAAGACTGAAATTAAGTAAACACATAGATAGTACAAAATCCAGATTATTCCTAGATATACATGAATTTCATTATTTCATCGAGCCTGAATTACAGGCTACAACCACTAAAGCCTGAATCACAATTTGACTCTGAGGCTACATTGTGCTCCTTCCTCATACAACACAGACTTCACATTATAAAGAAATTTCAAAATGAGTGGATCATCTAATATCCACAATTCCCTCCCACAATTTTTTAACTATTCCCTGAGATCACTGTATTTTAAGTACATGGCAGATTTTAAAAACTAATCATATCTTCTAGATGCATCGATTCCATCATTTTAGCTATATTTCATGGAAATTTGCACCCTTTTCAAATCGTTGTTCACGTTTCTCCTTTCGCAACTTTGAATTTCAATTTTAATTAAAGGTGGTTTGAGGGTCCTGCATCACCTTGGCATGAAATTACCTTATATACATTGCAATTATATGCCTTACAATGTTAACTTGCTTGTTTCAAATATTGTTTGCATAATCTCTTACGTTAATACTTGTAACCAAGGAAAATACCCAAGAGTAATGGAAACCAACCTTATTTCCCAGTTGGGGCTCCTACTCCAAACAGTGTGAGGTCTAGTTTGGTGTTCATACAAGGGAGACCCCCTTTGTTGGCAGATTTCCAATACTTTCAACATAACTATAGGTCAACATAATAAACCTATTAAACATATTAAACCTAGTAAAAATATGAAATATATGTCAACCTAGGTTAATGTGGTAAACCTGTCTACTTGGAAAACATAGAAACTTAGATCAAATTAGTAAACCATGGTTAAGTTAGTAAACTTAAGTTAACTTAGTAAATATAGTAAACCTATTGAATGTAGGCCAACCTAATAAACATAGGTCAACCTAGTAAATACTGTAAACCTTTATAAACCTAGTAAAATTATTAAACCTAGGTAAAGCTACTAAACCTATGTAAAAGTAGGTCGACCTAAGTTAACCTAGTAAACCATGGTTAACCTCGTAAACCATGGAAAAGCTAGTAGCTCTAGGTCAACCTACTTAACTATGGTTGACTATATTTTTTTTGTTGTTCATTGAGTTGTGATATCATTTCTTGTATACCAAATCAAAACATTATTTCTTGTTCATCACATTGTGACGTCATTGTTTTATCCAATTTTGACACTGTTTTTTGTTTGTCACATTACAACTTTGTTTTTTGTTTTTCACATTGGGAAGTTGTTTATTGTTAACCACATTGCAATGTTTTTTATTGTTTGTGATGTTAGGAACAATATTAAAATTAATGCCCATGGTTACTATGGCTTGTCGTGGCACACATATTGACCATGGTTGACTTTGATGCTCATGTTACCTATGGTTGAAAATGTTAACCATGCTGACCATAGTTAATCATAGGTTACATGTGTTAATTTATAGATTAATGTATAACCAATATATTATCAATGTATAGTAGACCTTGTAAACCTAGGTTAACTTGGTTGACCATGGTTCATTGTTCATCACATTACAACATTGTTTTTTTTTTGTCATGTTGAACAATGTTGTTGTTTTTCATGTTGGTATCGGCGTTCGCTATGGTTGACTTTGATGCTCATTTTTACTATGGTTTACCATGTTAACCATATCCAACCATAGGTGGTATCTGCTAATGTATATTTACTATGTTATCAATGTGTTAATGTGTTTATTAATTGTAGATTAATGTATTATTAATAGATGTGATTATTGGTTTTTACACATTTTAAGATCTCGTTTCATAAACATTTCATGGTTATGCATTTAACCTTTGTTTTTTTCTTTGTTCTAAATTTGAAATTGTTTGCTTTCCTTGATGTTATCGAGTTCATGCAAGGGTTAAATTTGATTGGTATTTACCCATGTTTTTTTTTTTAAATTTAATTGTCAAATACTGACCATTTTAAAATATGCACATCACTAATGATGATTACTTAGATTTTCAAGTTGTCAATGAAGTGATTGAAATTTCATCTAGATATGGACCTAAAAAACCATATGGATGATGGGAAGAAAAAAAATATTCTCACCAAATATTCATAAATAAAATGGAAATAAACCATGGCATGGAAGAGAATATTATTTACACCTCAATGAAAAAAGAGCTAAATATGTGAATCCTTTATCACCAGAAAGAGGCAAAGATATAAAAACCCTTTTATGTTAAGGTACGGGTTAGGAAGGCCATGATAGATTCCTTATTTAGATCAATATAATGTTATGATATCATAGGAGGGGATATAGTCAAAAATACGGGAATGGAGGCTAATTATCATCCTATCCCATATCCATTGGGATGAGTAATAAGGACATGGTAATTAAGGTAAAAAAACCGATGTAGAATAAAAAATTATAAACATCCTAACTATTTTGATAAAGTAGAATTGGATATAGTATTAGTCGATTTATGCAGAGTCCTTCTTGGGAGTCCCTACAAATATATGTGGGATGCAATGTTCATGTGGAAATATAACGAATATGTTGAGATTGCAACAAGATGATGAGCTTAGTGGAAAGAAGTCGCCTTCACTAAGTGGGCCAGCAGGCTATTTTTGGCGCAAAGTCTATTTTTAGACTATGTCTATTTTTAGACTATGTCTATTTTTAGACATATGGATCATGTTCTATGAGTTGCAGGATGCTATTTGTGGATAGTTGGTCAAGTCGGGAAAAATAGATGGACTTCTATTTTTAGACATATTGGGCGAAATCTATTTTTAGATCGCCAGTCTAAAAATAGATATGTCGAATATTATTAGCTCTTAATAATATTTGGACTATAAAAATTATCTTATCCTCTTGGAGCACTTTAGTTAAGTGCACAGATGTGGCACAGGAGCTGACAGAAGGAATTACGCTATTCCTGAGCATTAAGTGGAGCTATTGCATGGATACTTCAGTTAAAACTCATGTGACAGAGTTTGGTGGAGTTATTGAGCTAGTTGATGGAGTTGTGTTTAGTTTAAATGAGTTAAACATAGTTGAGCTAGTTGTATCTAGTCTAACTGATTGATACACTAGTGAGAGTGGTGTGAATTAATTATTAATTAATTCACTAATTATTAAATCATTAATCAGCTAAATAATACATCAGTTAACTACAGTGCATGGACAGTTTCAGTGGAGACCAGTGAAGAGGTAGGTGAAAGAGCAGTGTGACTATCAGTTGTGACTATATTGTTGCATGATTTGCAACAACCAGTGATTAGAGATGCCAATGAGGATTGTGTGGTACAGGCTAGACCAATTCGAGCTCATTGTGAGCCATTCTTCAGCAGGGATTGCGCAATAGAGGCAGGCTATCAGGTGGCAGATATTGGAGCATGTGATTTGCTAGATCTAGCTTGATTAGTGTGTAGCAATTGGAGATTATACTGAGAGCTTATGAGGAGCTTTGTAAAATTATTGTTACATGATCTCTATGACATATAATATACAGATAGTTGGGGGTTTTCAGCTTTAAGCTTTCCCATAAAATATTGTGTTCATATGTGTGATTCTTTATGGTTTTAATGTGCACATGCGATTGTTTTTATTTCTGCAATTAATGATCAATGGTAGAAGAGATTTTGTATTGTGCATGAAGTTAAAATAGTGTGTGATAAGGAGAATATCGGTGAATAATATATCAATTATTCAAATTTCTACATGGTATCAGAGTGATATTGATCATTGGAGCAATTGCAAAACATTGAAGCGGTTGAGTTTTGTGCTTGTGGAATTCGAATTTGCAGCAGTGTTTTCTTGGTGTCAAAGTTGAGATGTCTTTCAACGGATTGCGATTGGAGTATGCCCTTGAGGGCAGCTCGAATTATATTGCATGGAAGGATAGGATGGAGGCAGTGCTGGATGATAATGGGTTGAAGGAGTTCATAGATGCATAAATTCCAAAGCCTGCTTCTGGCGATGCTGCCGCACTTGACGCATGGCAAAAGAAGACAGCAAAGTGTCGAAGAATTCTATTGGAAGGTGTAAAGGATCACATAGTGTCCAGCCTTCATAGTAAGGCTTCTCCATTCTTGATGTGGAAAGCGTTGATAGAATTATTCCAAAGCAAGAGAGACCAGAGGAAGTTGGCGCTCAAGGATAAACTCAGGAACATAAAAATGGAGAAAGGCAACAGTATGCCCAAGTACCTCACGAAGTTCATCCAATGTAGGGATGAGCTGGGAAGTGTGGGGGTGACTGTAGATGACGAGGACTTGGTGAGCTTGGCTCTCCTTGGGCTTCCGAATATTTGGCATTCCTATCAGGACTCTGTCAATGGTCGGGAGAAATTGCCAGGATGGGAGTGACTTTGGTCAGATCTTGTGCAAGAGGAGATAATGCGAAGTACCAGGGACGGATCTTCATCAAAGAACTCTGATGAATAAAATTGTGCTTTGGCTGCCATAGTAAGGAATGGGAAGAGAAAGAAGAATGCTTCTCAATCCGGTGCAAAAGGCAAGAAGCAGGACATGTCCAAGGTGAAGTGCTTTCACTGTCACCAACACTATGCCACTAATTGTCCACAGATGAAGAAAAATAAGCAGGCTGTTGGATCTGCAGCTGGAGAGGCCTTAGCCTCGCAGTTTGAGCTGGATTTTTTTCTGATCGCATGCTTGGTCTCAAGTGTGATGGGTTCAGTGTGGTTTCTTAACAGTGGTGCATCTTTTCATATGACCGGAGATAAATATTTGTTTACTGATCTGGATGAGAAATATCTTGGAGTGCACATCGAGATGGGCGATGATGGTAGATACAGTGCGACCGGTATCAATATCATTTCCTTTGAGAGGGAGTCTGGTAAACCCTTCGTATTGAAGTAAGTGATGCATGTTCCAGGATTGAAGAAGAATCTTATCTCGGTGGCCATGTTAGAAGACAAGGGATATGATGTTGTCTTTAGCGAGGGAAAGGCTTTCCTGCGCAGTAAGGCAACTAGTGAGACCCGGAGGATAGGGATTCGAGTTAAGAACATTTATCAATTGCAGGTAGATGGCTGCGCAGCAATGGTAGGTAAGGCAAAAGGAGTGGTGAGCTGGGATGATGGCGAGTTGTGGCACCGGAGATTGGGCCACCTTCACCATGGAGCTTTGAAGATAATGCAACAGATTTCTACTGGGCTTCCTAAGGGCACTCTTGCACAGTCAGATCAGTGCAAGGGATGTACCTTGGGAAAATTTGTGAAAGCCACCTTTCACAAGAAGGATAGTCGCGCCACGATGATCCTTGATAGAATTCACATAGACATGTGTGGACCTTTCTCAGTAGCTTCGACAACAAAGCACAGGTACTATGTGATATTTGTTGATGATTTTTCTCGGAAGTGTTGGATCTTCTTCATGCAGAAGAAGAGCGAGACATACTCAAAGTTCTGTGAGTTCAAGGCACTGGTTGAGAAATAATCGGGGAAGCAGGTGAAGGCTCTTAGGAGCGACAATGGTGGTGAATTCATCTCTGGCGAATTCAAGGACTTTTGCAATGCAGAAGGAATTCGAAGAGAGCTCATAGCACCCCATAATCCACATCAGAATGGGATTGCTAAGCGGAAGAATAGAACGATAGTGGGTGTTGCACGGGAGATGTTGCATGATGAGGGCCTTCCCATACACTTGTGGGCTGAGGCATGCAATACTACAGTATATGTGCAGAACCGTTGTCCTCATAGGATACTTGGCATGAGTACACCCGAGGAGGCGTTTTCTAGTAAGAAGCCCGATATTTCCCATTTGAGGATTTTTGGTTCACCTGTTTACATTCATGTGACAAAGGATGCCAGGAAGAAGCTGGATCCGACCGCAGAGGTTGGGATATTTGTGGGGTACACTGATATACCCCACAACTATCGTGTGTATTTGCCAGATAGTCACAAGACTGTTGTGCGACGGGATATCAAATTTCATGAGGAGAAATCCATTAAGTGTTCGCTTTAGAGGGAGCCACACTTGCATGCAGATGAGGAGCTATTAGTTCCTAAGGATGAGCTTCAGGATGTGGATCAGCCACAAGAGTAAGTTCATGGAGTGGAAGAGACCACTCATGCAGCACCAACCATCAAAGGGCGGAAGCACACTACAGAAGCTAAGCGACTGGCTCAAGATGCAGAGAAGGTTGTAGGAGCACCTACATCACAGCGCAGACAGAGACAGTCACGTGATCGGTACACTGTATACATGGCTCTTGTGAGCAAGTGTATCGTGACAGAGCCATCCTCTTTCGAGGAAGCTGTGGAGGATCCTACATGGGTAGATTCCATGGTGGAAGAGTATGATTCGATTGTCAGAAACAGTGCATGGGAGATTGTCCCAAGGCCGGAAGGGAAATCAGTGGTGGGTTCGAGATGGATCTACAAAGTGAAGCAAGCAGCTGAGGGGAGTGTGGAGAAGTACAAGGCAATATTTTTTGCCCGAGGCTTCTCACAGATTTAGGGGATCGATTATGAGGAAACCTTTTCACCTGTCACAAGGTATTCTTCCATACGGACGATTCTTTCTTTCTCAACGCAGATGGGGTGGCACATTCATCAGATGGATGTGAAGACTGCGTTCCTCAATGGAGTGATTGAGGAGGAGGTGTACATAGAGCAGCCTGAAGGTTTCGAGATCTTCAGCAGCGATTCGCATGTGTGTCGGCTCAAGAGAGCGTTGTATGGGTTAAAACAAGCACCTCGTGCTTGGTACACATGGATAGACAGTTATTTCACCGGACTTGGATTCTCCAAGAGTGGTGCAGATCCTAACCTATACCAGATTGTGGTGGAGGGTAAGTTTATGATCATTGTACTTTATGTAGATGATTTGATTTTGACAGGTGATGAGCTATTGATACTCTCATGCAAGGCTGATCTTGCAAAAGAGTTTGAGATGAAGGACTTGGGCCTCCTTCATTATTTCCTGGGATTGGAAATTTGGCAGCGCAGTGATGGACTGTTTGTGTCTCAAGGAAAATACGCTCGGGAGATACTGGAGAAGTTCAACATGCATGGCTGCAAGCCTATCGACACTCCTCTTCTTGGTGGTTGGAGGAAATAGGATGCTACATCGGCAGAGGTAGTTAATGCCAATGTTTATCGACAGTTGGTGGGGTCGCTTATGTATCTGGTCAATACACGACCTGACATATGCTATGCTGTTAACCAGCTTTCACAAGCTATGGTTAATCCTACCAAGCTCTACTGAAAGGAAGGCAAGCATGTATTGAGATATCTCAGAGGCACATCGGGATATGGATTATGGTACAGACAGTCGGATGAGGTGAAGCTGTGTGGCTTCATGGATGCGGGTGGGCGGGGAGCCCAACGAACGAGAAAGAGCACATGCGGAGGGATTTTCGGTATCGGGTTGACAGCGATTTCTTGGTACAGCAGGAAGCAGAGATCTGTGGCACTCAGTTCAGCGGAGGCCGAGTATATGGCAGCGAGTTTGGCTGCATGCGAGGCTATATGGATGAGGAAGATCCTGGTCGGGTTGTTCGGTTCACACTTAGATCCTACTGTGATATATTGTGATAATCAGAGTTGCATCAAACTCTCAATTAATCTAGTATTTCATGATAGATCTAAACACATTGACATCCGGTATCATCATATCAGAGATTGTGTGCAGCGGAAGATCATGTTACTTTCATACATTCCCACGAGGATCAAGATGTTGATATCTTGACGAAGGCGCTCACCGGGAGCAAATTCGAATACCACAGAGGCAGGATAGGGGTGGTAGATAATCCTTATCTTGTTGAGAGGGAGTGTTGAGATTGCAAAAAGATGATGATCTTAGTGGAAAGAAGTCGCCTTCACTAAGTGGGCCCGCAGGCTATTTTTGGCGCAAAGTTTATTTTTAGACTATGTCTATTTTTAGACATATGGATCATGTTCTATGAGTTGCAGGATGCTATTTGTGGATGGTTGGTCAAGTCGTGAAAAATAGATGGACTTCTATTTTTAGACATATGTTGGTCAAGTTGGGAAAAATATATGGACTTCTATTTTTAGACATATTGGGTGAAATCTATTTTTAGATCGCTAGTCTAAAAATAGATATGTCGAATATTATTAGCTCTTCATAATATTTGGGCTATAAACATTATCTTATCCTCTTCGAGCACTTTAGTTAAGTGCACAGATGTGGCACAAGAGCTGACAGAAGGAATTACACTATTCCTGAGAGTTAAGTGGAGCTATTGCATGGATACTTCAGTTAGAACTCATGTGACAGAGTTTGGTGGAGTTATTGAGCTAGTTGATGGAGTTGTGTTCAGTTTAACTGAGTTAAACATAGTTGAGCTAGTTGTATCTAATCTAACTGATTGATACACTAGTGAGAGTGGTGTGAATTAATTATTAATTAATTCACTAATTATTAACTCATTAATCAACTAAATAATACATCAGTTAACTACAGTGGATGGACAGTTTCAGTGGAGACCAGTGAAGAGGTGGGTGAAAGAGCAGTGTGACTATCAGTTGTGACTATACTGTTGCATGATTTGCAACAACCAGTGATCGGAGATGCCAATGAGGATGGCACAGTACAGGCTGGACCAATTCGAGTTCATTGTGAGCCATTCTTCAGCAAGGATTGCGAAGTAGAGGCAGGCTATCAGGTGGCAGAGATTGGAGCATGTGATTTGCTAGATCTAGCTTGATTAGTGTGTAGCAATTGGAGATTATACTGAGAGCTTGTGAGGAGCTTTGTATAATTATTGTTACATGATCTCTATGACATATAATATACAGATAGTTGGGGGTTTTCAGCTTTAAGCTTTCCCATAAAATACTGTGTTCATATGTGTGATTGTTTATGGTTTTAATGTGCACATGCGATTGTTTTTATTTCCGCAATTAATGATCAATGGTAGAAGAGATTCTGTATTGTGCATGAAGTTAAAATAGTGTGTGACTAGGAGAATATCGGTGAATAATATATCAGTTATTCAAATTTCTACATAATAGTACCTCATGAAGGGTAGGAATCATATTAGAAACCATGAAAATACTCAGATGGGGGGTAAGTAAGTATTGTATGAATTTTACGACTTTATTTTACTTGCACAAGATATTGGGACATCAATTAATTCTTTAGAAATTAATTAAAATGAGCATGGTAAGACTAAACATAAGGCACACAACGTATCCCACATATATTCCTTAAAAAAAATATTTAATCTCTTCAAAAGGAAAGCTACAACCTTCTACTACAAAGTTCTCTCGGTACAACCATAACAAACCAACTAGTCCTTCATTTATGAGCTACAACTTAAAGGAGCTACGACCCCTAAGTTTATTAGATACCAATGAAAGGAGATTAACCCCTAATGATCCAAGAGGATATTGGAGGCCACTCGCCTATTCCACTTATTCCCTTAGCATTGTTTCTTTCAGTTTTTCATTTTCCTTAATTGTAGCATAGTTTACTATTTTTATCAGTTGTGTGGGTCGTGAACTTTGAGAGCCGTTTTGAGGCCATAAACAGCTTCTTTGGAAAACCTCAGAGAAAAATTGGTTTTTGATCAATACTTCTCACTGAAAAGTTGTATTCCTTGGATATAAATTTATAATGAGGTATTGTTCATGTCAAACGGAAAACGTATGCCAAAATTGTGTCCCTTGGAAGTTAATCTACCAATTTACCCAAACAAGGCCCATAATTTTGGCACTTCATCCCCTAGGTTTAGGTTTTTGTATTTTGCATTATTTCTCAATAATAAATAGGCCTTCAAGCCTCATTTTAAGACATTTTAGAGGCATGTAGCCGCCACATCTCTTCTTATAGATAATATACCATCCCCCTAGCTAGTTTATTTCCATTTTTTTTGTAAAAGTATTTCAGTTTTGTTAAACATGCATGGTAAATACACATGAAAATAAACACATATAGATAGAATTGAAGGATAAGCGTGAGATGCTTTACTATTAACCATAGATGTGCTTTTACAGTACATTAGGTGTGACCCTTGGATTCTGCATTCCAAGGTCACTTGGACTCCATTTATGACTGTTCACCTTCCACACCTACCCATAGAGAATTAGGTGTCCAACATTCCCCCCTTAATCTGAAGGGGTAGGTGTGAGTCCAAGAAGAGAGTTGTAATACAAATCTACAAAGTATGTATGGCAACACTTAGGCTGAATCAGCTCTTTGAAATGTTGGCATAAAGAGGTGGTTTAAGGATGACGACCAACACTGGAACGCAACGCTTATTGCAGTTCTCGGAACTCTTCCAAATCTAGCAAGAAGTTGAGGGCTTCTGCTAGAGGAAGTGTCCATCATATTTGAAGAGGGAGACCTTAAACCTAGAAGAAGGGAGGTCTACAACCTGTGATCGTTTAAGGATAACCACCAACACTGGAATTCTTAATGCATTTCCTGGAACTTTACCAAAGCTGGCAAGAAGCTGAAGTCTTCTGCTAAAGGAAGTGCTCTGAATTATTTGAAGAGGAAGAATAGCAACCTCACATGGATGGTTTAAGGCTGTTCACCAACCAAAGGCATGCTCATGGGCATCCATGTCTCTGGCTACAACTCTGAATCTAGAATGACAGGTTGTGGCTCAGGCTCGCTTGAACTGTTGTGTCTCTAGCTACAACTCTGAATCTGGAATGATAGGCTGTGGCTTAGGCTCGCTTGCACTGCTATGTCTCTAGCTACAACTCTGAATCTAGAATGAGAGATTGTGGCTTAGGCTCGCTTGAACTGTTGTGTCTCTGGCTACTGTTAGGTCTCTGTAATTTATTAGCAAGATTGGGAGAGTCCAATCACAGAGTTAACATCATTTCAACCAACTTTGGGATTCTAGGATCTAGCCCTCCTGAATCCGGAGAGGGATCTCTCTAATATGTACAAAGATGGATATTGTCTTTGAAAAGCTTAAGGTGTCTCTGGCTACAACTCTGAATCTGGAATGAGAGATTGTGGCTCAGGTTCGCTTGATGTGACTTCGAAGCTTGTAGATGACAACCATTTTCCCCCCTGTCAGGTACAAGGTGAGATGATGGTGAAAACTCAACTGTAAGTTTGTTCAATATTCTAGAACAAGTTCTCACATGCGAATTAAACATCTTCTTGGCTGTTGATGCCCATTGCCAAGAAGCAATCCATCCAAGATGAATCTTTGTTCTTGCAGGAGGCTTGTTTCTGAAGCATCTGTGTGAAGAATGAGTGTGCCGACCACAGTGCTTGCATGGGTGAAGATCGAAACAATGATCTTTCATATGGCCAACTCAATTACAGTGTTGGCATTTTTTAATTTTTTTTTGCTGCTTTGGAAGAGGAGTAGGATTTGGAACAACTGAAGGTGAGCTATTATGAATAAAGCTGGCACTCTAAAATTTGATGGGCTTGGAGTAGTCTAGAATATGAAAGGACAACTCCTTGTCATATCCAAGACCAATTTTGTGCTAGTTATGGACAAGCTCTTCCCAAGGTATAATGATGGGCTTGGGAGGTGCAGGCTGGATTTTTGCTTTTGCATGCAAATATGCTCTTATACTGGGTATTGAATGTGAATTAAGTACAACATTATATTCTTGTTGCTGGTGGGAGTCTGTTTCAATGCTCTGAATAGAAACAGGTTCAAAATGATGACTCCACTGCTGTAATTCTTCTTGCTGAAGCTAAGACTCCAACTGCAAAAATTCAATCTTCTCATGTGCATTTTGCAGACAGGTCTTAATGTCAAAGAGGGTAGTTTTTCTGTTTTTGATTGTGTCATCAACTCTTGAAAATATAATATTTTTTAGTAATTCTAATACGCCATTTGCCATTTTCTGATTGAAGACTATTGGTTAACCCAAATGAATTACCTTCACTCCCAACAAAACCTATGGAATATCTATTGCCAACACAAAATATAAGTGTAATGTCGATATGAAGAACAAAAACAAGTTATTGTCCAAACCACTTCTATATCACAAGAGATGAATGTTGATTTTCCGAAACCACTTCAAGATAGTTCTCCTTGGGAGAGAAAACTACTCCCATAATAAATATGAGAGAGAATGCATCATCAAATAAAATTACATGCTTTCGAAAACAAAAATTTCACCCTTTATTATACATATAAAAGCTCTCCACCACAATATACCACAATATAATATCACTCTTCAAGCCGTATATTAAACATCACCATGTATATGTGAGGCCACACCATATTACTACATGTGATATTCGTTTCTCCACTCATTCACTTTATGGTCTTAAAAAAGGTATATAAAATATATAAAACTCCATTATGAGTCATGAAATATGCCACTATACGTCCTCTTTAAAAAAATCAAGGTTTATATATGCATCATTTAAGAACTTCATGAAATATGAATCCATTACTCACCGCTTAATACGCTCATCATTTTTAAATATGGCTCCCATTTAGTCTCTGATATATCGTGCAGTCCCCAATCTTGGGTTCGGACCGCTCCCAATGGTATCGCAGCACTCCCCGATTTCCGCTCTATAATATCACACATATATGACTTGAAGAATATCTTAATGCAGGATAACATAACACGGTCTTTTCAACTCTGGCAGCTCACATGATTCAATTCCAGATCATATAATTGAGCAGTTCTTTAACGCACAAGTCCTGGCCTTCGTGGAACAATTCAAGGCATAGTTTCACGACCTTTCAACTATATGTGGCCCTTCGATTGCAAGCTTCCCAAAAATTGAAATGGACAATGAATTTGCAAACGCAGGAAAGGAATTTTGGGCTTGATTTGTAAAAGCAGATGATGTGTTTTAAAACTGGAAGCAAATGGCTTGAACTGGCCCCAAATCCAGCATTGGTTTCAAAGCCACTACCGTCTTCACTTCCAAAATAATAACATTTATAACTAATGCATGATTTTCGCTTTGAAGCTTTACCATAAGGTTAAGTGGAGAAGATTACTGAACTTGGAGGATTTTACAGATTGCGGAGAAGACTATCAAATTCTACCATTTTCAGTATTAAATAAAGTCATTGAAAAGGATCCTCGATTAGCATCATCGTAGGCACAAAAAATTACAACTCTTTATGACCTATGGGCACAGTGCCATAGGTTGATGGAGTGTGGTAGGAGAATCCGATGAGTCTGTGCAAATGTAAACTTAGTTCAATAATTGAAGTGGGCATCGAATTGTTTTTCAAATATTGAGATGGAAAACCACGAAGAAAGAAGGGTAATATGACAGAGAAGTCGGAGTGCCCAGGGTGAAATAAGGTCAACTTTCTCCACTGCCTCACAATTCAATAATGGTATTTTAGCCTTCCATCCACCTGATCATATCGATTCGGCAGATTCTGAAACGATAACATAACCCTCACTGAGGAAACAGTTTATGAGGAGGTGGCGAGCGGGAGCCATGGCACAGAGCGGGAGAGGAGGCCCGAGGGGAAGATGAATATCACAAAGAGAATATCACGTAGGCACAAAGAGAATATCACAGTAACACAGTAACGCCTAGGCAAGATTGCAGCTACAATATAGCTAACAGAATTCACTGTGGTAAATGTAACGTAGAACGCAGAGATGACAGCTAAAATAGCGCACAAAAGGTCAAATTTTTAATGCTCAAATGGGAGAGAACCCATTTCGAAGAAGACCACACAACTAATGGTTGAGAAACCACAGAGAAGGCCACACGTCATGGCTTTGATACCATGTTAAACACGCATGGTAAATACACATGACAATAAACACATATAGACAGAACTGAAGGATAAGCGTGAGATGCTTTATTATTAACCACAGATGTGATTTTATAGTACATTAGGTGTGACCCTTGGATTCTGCATTCCAAGGTCACTTGGACTCCATTTGTGACTGTTCGCCTTCCACACCTACCCATAGAGGATTATGTGTCCAACGAGTTCTTTCATATTAATGAAATGAAGTGTTATTTCTACTGCATATTTGTATTTATGGTTATATGTGTATTATGTTTTGTTCCTGCATAAATTTGGATCAGTGGTATCAAAGTGGTCTTCTCTTTCTCTATTTTTATTGGCATGTCCCCAATGAGGTCATGGTATAAGGGGTTTGGGCTCGATCTGGTTGAACCATTGCAAGATCGGCCTCGCAAACCACGATAACCTCCCATGGCGAAAGAAAAGAAAGATGAGGGAGCAGGAGATGTTATCAAATTATTTCTCTAGAAGGCCCTCGAGAAACAAATGAACGCGATGATGTATAAATTTTCTTAGATCCTTCAATGACTGCCTATTGGTGGGGCATCTGCATCCATCAGCCACTCTGGAGGCGCCACCCCTTTCAATGTACAAGTCAACTTCAACATTCATATATTTGAAGGCCAAATAGACGTTGACACCGTATATAGATGGTTGAATTTTCTGAAAGGGTATTACTCAGTCAATGATTTCTCCAGCTGAGAAAATATTACTTTTCAACTTCTCAAAGCCGCCCCCCATGTCAAAGACTGGTGGGAAACCTACTGTGAGAAAAAGAATGGGAGAGAACCCTCTCGGTTCTCGGTCGCACCCAATTGTAGTTATTTTTTAGATAGAATTAAGAAACAATATTACCCCATGGGGAGCAATGAGGACAAGTACATCCAATGGACCACGTAGCAGCAACAAAGGGATCAAGATGTGTAAGAGCTGGAAAATTTGTTCCATACCTTGTTCACAAAGTTGGGTATTAAATATTCAGAGAAACATTTGGTGCTCACGTACCACAGTTGTTTTCATAGATACATTCAGGAGGAATTGGAGCTCGAAATTGCATCCAAATACATATATACATACATACACATATACATATACATATACATATACATATACATATATGCAATTTCAAAGAAAATTTCAGAAAGAAAAAAAAAATAGTGATTCTATTTGCTGAGACTCCAAGATAAGTATTGCAATATAGAACACCCATAGTACTAAGAATTTAAGATGAGGCTTCAAGAAAATCATAGATTCATCCATAGTGGATTTTTGGGCTTATTAGAAAAAACTTATTTCACACCATGTGATCCTACATTACACACATTCAACATAAAGTGTGAACATTAAAGCTTGAAGCTTGATTCAAAGATAAAGGTTGAGACTAACACATCTATACACCCATGGGCCATTTATATTCGATATAAAACACTGATTATGTTGGTTTATGTAGGTGAAATAGTTGTTTTTTGTTTGACTTTGAGAGTTTTATGTAGTTTCTTTATTGTTGGAACAATGGTGATAGATCCCAATTTTTATAAAGTGGATCTATTTATTGGTTTGATTAGGAAAAAATATATTTTATGGTTGGATATGGAAATATGGAATGTGTGATTACCAAGGATATGATGCTTTCAATAAATTCACAATTGATTTTACACACAACTATATTTTTGCTATATTCTTTTTCCTTATCAAAAGATTATGAATTTCTTCAAAATCCATGCCTAAATATTACTATTGCTTGAAATGTTAGAATACTCCCAAATTCTTATTTTAAATTGCTTCAAACTTGTTTTATTATTTATAAGGTCCTCCTTAAGTCCAACTCATCAAATTGGAAGCTAATATCGATTCCTCTTCAAAATACAATATAGTTAATAGGTTTCACCAAGCTACTTGAAAACTTTTCAAGAATGGTTTAGCATAATTTTAGCATAATTTGTAAAATATAGGTTTCACCAAGCTACTTGAAAACATTTCAAGAATGGTTTAGCATAATTTTAGCATAATTTGTAAAATATTTGAAATTACGTAAGTAGTGCTATATATAATTGAACAAAATCGTGAGCCAATTTGGAATTATGAATAAACATGGTTGAATATATTTCATTTAAAGTAATATAAAACATATACATCTATGAGTTACTTGGTTGAAGCTTATTTTATGTCAATTTATAATTAAAAAATTTACTAACATGAAACACAAAATTTATAGTAACAAGAAAAGTTATTTTTACATTCACAACAAAATGTTAACATAGTATTTAAATGACGGCTAAAAATAAAAATCAAACAGTATGATAAGGCGAAATTTTAAAAAGAAACTCATTATAAAAATGTTACTAGACCTGTAGGAGTGTCCGTCAAATTTACACCTTGAGTTCATTACTTTTTTAACTACATCTATTTACATAAAGATTGACACATTTTTCTTTCATACTTTGGGAGGTTGACATTTCTTTGTGATATTGCAATGTTAATTTTTAAACATTGTTGTATATGGCCAATAGTATTTGTGAGATTATGATGTCAATTTTTAAACGTGGTTCTCTATGGTAAATTGTGGTGACTATGGAACATTGCTAATTGTGATATGGTTGACCTTGTTCTGGTTGACCATGTTCCCTATGGTTAACCATGCTAACCATGGGAGGCCATGGTGATCATGAATAACCATAGTTGAGCTAGTTTGACCATGGTTGAATATTGTTGTACTATTGAAAAAAGCTATAAATTATTATTATCATTATTTTTATTATTACTAAACCTTTTAAAACCTTTACCATGGTTGACCAAAGTTGATTATCTTCAACCATAGTTGGCTATAATTGAATATGGTTGTCTATGGTTAATTATTAACATGTTAGACATGATTTTTATGGTTAACTATAAACATATTTAACTAAATGTCTTTCGTTAATGTTAATGGTGAATGAACACAATGTACATGTTGACTATGATTGACCTAGTCAATCTTGGCCAACATAAATTAATATATAGCTTAAAATCATAATGTCTAAATTAATATAGTATTTGATTTGAGACATAATGTATTAATATAGATTTATTGATGTTTAAAAAATATTATAATATTATTAATAAAGTACATAAATTTTATTTAAATTTTTTATTAAACTTTATGATTAAATATTATTAATAACTTTAAATTTTAGATAGAAGTCTTTCAGATTGATCACATTATTAGGAATTGGTCGACGTTTCGAACCATCTAATGTGGTTCAACCTTAGGACAAGGTGAAGAATGAAATCGATCTCATTGAATAAAAATTAAGGATGTGTCATTGCCAGGTGATAGCTGTTCAAACTAGCCATTATTTAGTTAATTAGCTAGAAAATCAAATTTTTAATTAATTATTTATTTATTTATAAAATTAAAAGTTTTTAATTATTTACAAATACTGATCATCAGAAGGGTACAACTAATCCTATAATAATTTAGTAAAATGGGGGGTTAAATTATAAAATTATTAAGGGAGAAGGGGTAAATTATAGTATAGGGGATAGTATTAAAATGATTAAATTATGAATAATATAATAATTTGGTAAAATTATTAAAATTAATAATGGAGAAGGGGTAAATAATAGGGAATAGTATTAAAATATTGAAGTATTTATGAGAAAAATAAGAAATGAATAATATAAAATAAAAGGAAGATTTATAATTAATAAAGAGCGGAGAGGGGGGAAAAAAATATATATATCATCAAATAAATAAATAAATATATATATATATATATATATATATATAAGTTAGGAGATAATATAGTAATATAGCTCAAGGGATAGTATAAGAGGAAAAATATAAAAACAAAAACCAGAGAAAAAGAAAACATGGAAGCAAAAGGAAGAGGAGAAATCAAAACAAAGGGACAAGAATAAAACCAAAGGAAAACAACACATGGGGGCGGAATCACCTTGAGAGGGCAGGAGTCCAACTCTTACTTAGTTTCCACCCATCATCTCTGTTGAGATTTTTAGGATGTCTCTCCATTTCAATAGCCTCCCTCAGCTTTCTATGATGGAAGTGATCCACCCTAGCAATGACGTTGGAGTCTTCAATCCATACATGGTGACACGATTTCCCAGCATGCTCTGCAAGAGCATAAGTGTGGGATCGATTATGCCTAATGTCTGAAGCATGCTCCTAGATTCTCTATCTAATGGATCGACCAGTTTCCCCAATATAGGGAGTACCACAAGAGCATGGAACTAAATAAACACCTTTCATGTCATTCAGGTCTATAGGGTCCTTAACTGATTCGAGAGAATTCTTGATAGTATTGATAGGTCTAAATGAAGAGGTGACATTATTTCTCCTAAGAACATGGGAAGTTTTGTCCAAGATCCCTTGGACAAATGGAATATTCACTTTAGAGATATGATCCAACTGAGAAGATTTGTCTCCTGAGCCTTTAGAAGCTTTATGAAAGGCTCTAAGACCTTGGGATCTGCTATACCTGTTCATCTCAAATACGTCTAGAATATGGGATTTATTTGATTCCAAATGGCTATCATCAGATATTCTAAGAGCCCAGGTAGCCAAAGTGTAGAGAACACCAAATTTCTTAGCAAGAAAATGATGAGAATCAACATGAAAATACTTTTCAGTGTGAGTCTTCTTGTGGAAAACCCGGTGAGAGATGGACCCATCATCCCTTCCAGAGAGAATAATATCCAAGAAGGGAAGGCAACCATCCACCTCAACTTTGTAATCCTTAAAACTTGCTCCTTAATCACTATGCATTGTGCAGTTACAATGGCTAGTGTTCTCTCTCCTGTTGACTGAAACCCCTCATTGTGTAGTATTGTGTCCTTCCTTGCCTCCTACTATTCATTTCATAGTTCCAGTGGATAGTGATGTCATCCCTTAATCTCTATGAAGATCAACTGTGCAATCTCTTCCTCCTCGTTCTTGAGAATTGTGCACTGCACATCATTAGTTCACAAGCTCATCACCTTGTCTCCTAGACTTCACCACTACACAAGATCTTGATATTCCTTTTATGATTATCCATTGGGCAATTATAGAGTACAATGTGGTCATCCATGGGTCCTTATAGTTCTCAATTGCAAAATTATTAACTTCTTTCAATAAAATCCCTTGTAAATTACCCTATCATAGTCAACACTTATCATGAGCAGGAAGAGGTAGAATAGATGATTACCAGACTTCTTTTGGTTTTTCATGAGTGAACTTCATTTGTAGGTGTTATCATCTTAACATGGTAGGGTGATACTTAATGGAAGTCATCAAGGAGAGGCTAGAAGAGAGCACTTTCAAAGAAGAAGCAAAAGGAGGAACCATCATGAAGGACATAAAGAATATGGACCAAGACAAAGAGATGAAAAATCATGCTAACTTGGAAGGTTCCAACACTCATCTAGACCCTTTGGAGGGTGGAGATGAAGAAAAATAAAATACCCATCACAAAGAAGTGAAAGCCACAACATAAAAGAGAAGAGCTTGGCCTTTATGTACTATGAAACCTTATGTCACCGTCGCCAAGTCATGGCTTATGAAAGTTTCATTACAAAAGTCATATGTATCGTTGTATTTTTCCACCACTTATGGAATGTAATTACGTAATTTCCAAAAAAATGAGAAAATGTAAAATGTGTGGAAGCCCAAGGGTCCCACATGGAATGTGAAAGGCCACTCGAAAGTTCTAAAGTCATGTAGAAGCTAAAAGGTCACATAAAAATTCATAGTAGGAGCTCAAGAGACATGAGGGAGATCGAGAGTCACATGGGAGGTGAAGAGTCACCTCATTTGTTATAAATATACCCTCATATCTCAAGAGAAGAGACTTTGGAATTTTCACCTTGGCATAGGAGAGAATATCTTTCTTTGGAGGAGCAAGTGGTGACTTAATGTTCCACTATTGGGGCTAGTGTTGCATAGTTGTAATCATGTATCTTGGGACTTTCACTTAATTTATGAATCTATTAGAGGTGGCACACTTTCATGCATATGTCGTGTATGATTGTAAAACTATTCTTTCTTTGTTTGTGGTGTATGTTTATGTTAACACATACTAATAAAAATGAATTGTTTTGTTGGCTTTGGTATACATCTTGTTGAATGTGCGTTGTTATTTTATTTTATCATCGTTGTTATATTGTGAACTATTCTGCAGGTTAATCAATGATTCTTTCCATGCTATTGATGTCTCTTTTATAATAGTACTAGTACTTTTCTTCTAGAGGATCACTCTCTCTTTCCTTGCCATGAAAGTACCTTATATACATTGCAATTGTATGCCTCACAATGTTAACTTGCTTGCTTTTTTCAAATATTGTTTGCATAATTTCTTGTGTTAATAACTGTATCCAAGAAAAATCCCTATGAGTAATGGAAACTGACCTTATTTCCGAGTTGGGCCTCCTAATCCAAACAATGTGAGGTCTAGTTGGGAGTTCAAACAAGGGAGACCCCCTTTGTTGGAATATTTCCAACACCGTCAAAATAACCATAGGTCAACGTAATAAGCATATTAAACATAATAAACCTAGTAAAAATATGAAACATATGTCACACTAGGTTAATGTAGTAAACCTGTCTAGTTGGAAAACCTAGAAACTTAGATCAACTTAGTAAACAATGGTTAAGTTAGTAAACTTAAGTTAACTTAGTAAATCTAGTAAACGTATTAAATGTAGGTCAGCCTAATAAACATAGGTCAACCTATTAAATCCTGTAAACCTTTATAAACTTGGTAAACCTATTAAATCTAGGTAAAGCTACTAAACCTATGTCAAAGAAGGTCGACCTAAGTCAACCTAGAAAACCATGGTTAGCCTTGTAAACCATGGTAAAGCTAGTAGAACTAGGTCAACCTAGTTGACTGACTATAGTTTGTTTGTTGGTGATCGCGTTGCAATGTCATTTCTTGTTTATCAAATCAAAAGATTGTTTCTTGTTCATCACATTGTGATGTCATTGTTTTATCCAATTGTGACATTGTTTGTTGTTCGTCACATTACAACGTTGTTTTTTTTTTTTTCACATTGGGAAGTTGTTTATTGTTAATCACATTACAATGTTGTTTATTGTTTGTGATGTTGGGAACAATATTAAAATTAATGCCCATGGTGACTATGGCTTGTCGCGACACACATATTGATTATGGTTGACTTTCATGCTGATGTTAGCTAAGGTTGACAATGTTAACCATGTTGACCATAGTCAATCATAGGTTACATGTGTTACTTTACAGATTAATGTATAGCCAATATTTTATCAATGTATAGTAGACCTTGTCAATCTAGGTTAATCTAGTTGACCATGGTTCATTGTTCATTGCATTACAACATTGTTTGTTTTTTGTCATGTTGGGAACAATGTTGTTGTTTGTCATGTTGGTACCGATGTTGGCTATGATTTACTTTAATGCTCATGTTTACTATGGTTGACCATGTTAACCATATCAATGTGTTAATGTGTATATTAATGTGTAGATTAATGTATATTAATATATGTGATTATTTTTTTTTCCACATTTGAAGATCTTGTTTCGTAAACATTGCATGGTTATGTGCTTAACCTTTGTATTTTTCTTTGTTCTAAATTGGAAATTGTTTGTTTTCCTTTATGTTATGGATTTCATGTACTGGTTAAATTAGATGGGTATTTAGCCATGTTTTTTTTTTAAATTTAATTGTCAAATACTCAAATTTTTTAAATATGCACGTCACTAATGATGATTATTTAGATTTTCAAGTTGTCAATTTGATGAGTGAATTAAAATTTTACCTGCATCCAACTACATACATATACATATACAAATATGCAATTTCAAATAAAATTTTAGAAAAAAAAAAAAAATAGTGATTCTATTTGCTGAGACTACAAGATAAGTATTGCACTATAGAATGCCCACAATACTAAGAATTTAAGATGAGACTTCAAGAAAAGCATAGATTCATCCATAGTGGATATTTGGAGTTATTCGAAAAAGCTTGTTTCTATATTTATTCACACCATGTGATCCTACATTACACACGCTTCAACATAAAGTGTGAACATTGAAGCTTGAAGCTTGATTCAAGGATAAAGGTTGAGACTAAAAAAATATGTATACACCCATGGTCCATTGATATTCAATATAAAACAATGACTATGCTTGTTTATGTAGGTGAAATAGTTGTTTTTTATTTGAGTTTGAGAGTTTTATGTAGTTTCTTTATTGTTGGAACAATGGTGGTAGGTTCCAATTTTTATAAAGTGGGTCTATTTATCATTTTGATTAGAAAACAAATATATTTTATGGTTGGATATGGAAATATGAAATGTGTGGTTACTAAGGATATGATGCTTTCAATACATTCACACTTGAATTTACATACAACTAGATTTGTGCTATATTATTTTTCCTTGTCAAAAGATTATGAATTTCTTCAAAATCCATGCCTACATATTATTATTGCTTGAAATGTTACAATCCTCCCAAATTCTTATTTAAAATTGCTTCAAACTTGTTTTATTATTTATAAGGTCCCCAAGTTCAACTCATCAAATTGAAAGCTAATATCGATTTTCCTCTTCAAAATACATTATAGTTAATAGGTTTCACCAAGCTACTTGAAAACTTTTCAAGAATGGTTCAGCATAATTTGTAAAATCTTTGAAATTACGTAAGTAGTGCTATATATAATTGCACCAAATCATTGGCCAATTTGGAATTAGGAAAAAACATGGTTGAATATGTTTCATTTAAAGTAATATAAAACATATACATTTATGACATTACTTGGTTGAAGCTTATTTTATGGTCAAGTCATAATTAAAAAATTTACTAACATAAAAGACAAAACTTATAGTAACAAGAAAAAGTATTTTTACATTCACAACAAAATGTTAACAAAAATACATAATACATAGTATTTAAATGACGGCTAAAAATGAAAATCAAGGGTCATGATAAGGAGAAATTTTAAAGGGAAACTCATCATAAAAATGTTACTAGACCAGTAGGAGTGTCTGTCAAATTTACACCTTCAGTTCATTACCTTTTTAACTACATCTATTTACATAAAGATTTACACATTTTTCTTTGACACTTTGTTGATATTTCTTTGAACATTATTGTATATGGCCAATAGTGTTTGAGAGATTGTGATTTCAATTTTTAAAGATAGTTCTCTATGGTAAATTGTGGTGACTATGGGTGAACATTGCTAACGTGGTTGTCAATGTTTAATTATAATTAACTATGGTTGACAATGGTTAACCATGGGAGGCCATGGTGACCATGTATGACCATAGTTGAGCTAGTTCCAACATGGTTGAATATTGTTGTACTATTGAAAAAAATTATAAAAAAATTATTATTATTATTATTATCATCATTTATTATTATTATTATTATTATTATCATCATCATCATCATTTTTATTATTATTATCATCATTTTTATTATTAACTAAAGTTGACTATCTTCAACCATGATTGGTTGTATTTGAATATAGTTGTCTATGGTATTATCATACATGTCAGGCATGATTTCTATTGTTAACTATATCCATGTTTAACAAAATACCTTTAGTTAATGGTGAGTGAAAGCAGTATTGTTTTTTAGATTAAGATAAATATATTATTAATATATTATTGATGTGTCACTATATAAATAAATCTACTAATGTATAATTATTAACATATTATTATATATTTATTAAAGTTTAAAAAATATTAAAAATTATTAATATTATTAATAAAGTATATAAATTTTATTTTAAAACATTATGATTAAATATTGTTAATAGAATTTACTTAATATTATTAATAACTTTAAAATTTAACTTTTATTAATAAATATATATATTTTTAAATTTATTACAAATTTTAATAATAAAAATTGAGTACAATTTAATACCAAAAATTACAAGACAAAAACTTAGAACTATACGATGACGAATTACAACCGATGAATTCAAGCCAATGCTCGAGAAACGGTGATCACATAAGTCGAGGGTGGGAGAGAGATTGATTTACATTGTCGGTGGGAATCGCCATACTGTGGGTTATTCCTAAACAACTCCATCATTTCAAAGTGCAAGTTGCCTTGGTATTTAATTATCTATATGATAATTATCTACATGAGGAAAACTGAAAATGGAATTTGTCCGCATTTAATTACGCTGGAGGCATTTTCTTTGCGGGCTTGGGGTGAGCAAACACTGTTCACCCCAACCAATCAAAACGTTTCTTTATCGTCCTTTTATCCGGTATTATTTTGACACGTTGCGAAATAGTATTGGGTGAGGTCACGTTATGGGTGGGGCTCGAGTTCTGTCGACGCTTGCGAATAAAGATCAGAGACTTTGTGGGCAATTGAAACCATGCGAGATGTGGTGGAAAGGCTGATCGAGATATTGAATTGGAGGAACTATCACGAGCAGGAGATTCGAAGAGCGGCTGCAGAGATCATCTCGAAATTGGTCAAGAAAAACCAGAATCGCATTCGAGTGACTGCCATTGCTGGGTCCATGGAATCTATAGCATCTTTGCTTCACGACAGCAAACAGATTTAAATCCATTCGAGGCAGTACGGGAATGCATATGATTAATCTTTTTTCAATCTTCTGGGGTTGAAGATATTGAAAAACTTGGCCAACGAGCACGACAACTACACTAAGATAGGAAGAAGTAGAGGGATACTTCCCAAAATTATAGGGCTCACATAATTAAATCCAAATGTGTCTGAATCCCAAATCAAGACGGCAAAGCTCTCTCTTCAACTCATGGGAATGCTGGCAGGTAGTACAGGCTCGACAGGGAAGGCCCTGAGGAAAGGGATCTCGGAGATAGTCTTCGCCACAAGCAATCTAAGGGACGCTATTCATTATAGAGAAGTAACGACGCATCATCTGCAAATCCTCGCCATCGACATATTGACGAGTGTGGCTCTCGAAGAAGAGGGCCGAGAGATCATCAGCGGCACTGGGGGAGTTTTCCGTAGTCTTCTCTGTGTGTTTTTCATGGAGAGGATTAATAATAATATAATAAGTGGATCAGGCGAGGATGAAACAAAGGACCTCGTGACCAAGGCAGGGGAAGCCCTGGCTCTGCTTTCACTCGAGAACAAACAAAACTACGGGATCACCCAAATTTGATCACGAGACTGACCTCTGTGCTAGACGACCCAATTCAGGGTTTTCATGTAGCCAGAATTCTTCGGAATCTGTGTGCATATGTAGAGGCAGATTATGTTGAGTTGAGGAAAATCAATGCAACAACAGTGCAGGTAGAGTTTATTCAATTATTAGTATTTCGTTTTAAAATTACAGTCTTCTGAGTTCACAATTCGATCTCACAAATATTTCATCCAATTGATTAATTTCTTGTGATATTTTATGCCAGGTTTTGAAGTTTGTGATGGAGCAACGAAGCGAGCATCAGGAAGCAGCGATAGGACTTGCTGCATAGATCTTCAAGTTTATAACCAAATCTGAGTTCGATCGTGTGTTCAAAGAATCGAGCGGTGTAACAAAAAGTTCGATGATTTCAGAACTTGTAAAGGTTAACAAGAAGCACCCACGGCCGTCAAACGAGGTTCCGAGTATTAGACGATTTAGCATCGAGCTTATGATCAGTGTTATGGAGATAGACAGGGTTGTTGTATTAATCAGTTTGACCATGGAAATGAGAGAAGAGTTGAAGGAGACTTTGGAGGGAGTTATGGAGACGACCTCAGAAAAGGAGAGTTATAGTACATTCTCTGGTAGTGTAGGTGTGAGTAGGCATCGCCTCTCCATCTCGTCTCTGGTACAGTCTGCGATGGAATTTCTTGGTGATTTTTAGAAGGAAAAGTGACAGTATGTGATGAACTGGCCTGCATGCTGTATAAAATATTCTGTCGAAAGAAAATGTTGGGGTGAGATATCTTTGTCATGCTTACATAGAGTGGCCATGGTGATGGCTAAATGGACCTGGTTCGTGATTTTTTCATGTTGGTGTGAAACGTGTCGTGCACTTTTAAAGTTGCCACTAAAGTTGATGAGTGCGGAGGTTATCGTCATTGAATTCGTGTAAGTCGGCATGATCTATTGCAAAAAGCTATTATACCTGTGTTAAAATAAATATTCCGGAGTTTGAGAAAGAAAGAAATGAGATCGTCCTGAAATCAATGATGCAGTCATCCTGTAATATCCCAAATATTAAAATTATAAATAAATCAACACGTCACACAACACAACAAACATCAGAAATTGAAGCTCAATTGTGAATCCTGGATGGATTCACCACATAAATATTACCGCGGGGTTTTCATCCCGGGATCAATAATAGAACTGGCCAGGCCAGATTCTCAACCCAAACATAATAAGATAAATAATCCAGAATGCCCTAAATGCCTAGCTCCTCTCCCCTTTTATAGGCTTGATGGGTCAATACCAACAAGAAATACCATGGGTAAATACCATCAAGAAATACCATGGGGAAATACCATGGGTTAAAACCACAGGTCAATTCTATCCACTTTGACGGGATCAAGAAAGGGAATATTACAAATCCTCCCGCCCAAAGATTGCTTGTCCTCAAGCGATCCACTTCTATCCACAACAGAAGCATTTGTACATTAATACCAGGGTCCCATACGATCCGATGTGCCCTCCATGTTGAATGATCTTGAATGGATCCTTCAATCCTTTGACCAATCCTTCCTGGAATAGATTTACCTGGATCCCAAACAATACTTTGGCCAATCATTTCCCCAATGGATTCTCCTGGATCCCAATGCCACCTGAATCCTGGGACCTGTGGGTTATGGTACCCTCCATCGTTGTCCGCACCAAAGGGCCCAAGCTGCAATATGCCCTCGGTTGTGAGTATCCTCTCCTCAAAATGCATGATCCTCTCCTCATGTGATTCTCCTTGAGTGTATTCATCCTGGACCTCTTCACATGTGAGGATGAGTTGTCCATCCTTTCTGGTTGTCAAACATGGATGTACTGGCGGATTGTTGTCTATACCTGATTGCCCATACTCTTTATGGATGTCCTCCATTGTTTTTATAGATTCAACTACCACATCATCAGGAGGAATTGCATCCTTCCTTTCGTCATGTACTTTTTCAAGTTGACTGATCAGCTTGTCCTGCAAGTTTCTCTGAAGAGCATGGTGTTGTTGTTCACCATTTGTATTTGATTGCTCAGATCCTTCATAGGTCCTCTCCTGAAAACCAGCGAACCCATCAATGGATGAATCCCCATGATCTGAAGAAGTCTCTAATTTTGCTATTCTTGTTGCCTCCTTATTGTCTGGACATGAATGGTCAAGTGCCCAAACTCTCTTGCATACAAAGCATAAGCCTTTCCTCCTTAGTTCATTCTTGCTGTCTCCACAAATATTTGTTAGTTCCTCCTTGGTTAACTTCTTTCTAAGTAGTTTGATGCTCTGTTTGATCAACCCCTCAACTAGTTCATAAGCAGCAGGTGATGCAATTATCTCCTTCCTCCAAATGGCCAACAATTTGGATCTCAATTGTTCGCAGATGGCTCTATCTTCTCCTAAGATCGGAGACATGATCTTTTTCATGTCTGTTTTGATGTAGTTTGGATGAGATGTTGTAATTCCATTGCAGAAGTATTGGAGCATTTGAAGGATTAAATCATCACACTCTAGATCCAGCATAAGCATACCAAATCTGAATTTCGCCATGCATTCCAAAATTGTGCGCTTCTGGAAAAAAAGTAAGAATGGAGGTGTTGTGTTGTCCAACCCTTGGAGTGCTTCTACCATTACCCGAAAAGTCCTCCTCATGATGTCATCATTGCAGGGCAATAGTGGTGTTGTTAAGGCTATGATTTTACTGAGACAAGAAGCGACGGTGAGTCTAACATTTTCACAAGAATGCTCCAAGAACCTAGGTTGTATCAAAGCAAGCATGGATGGCTTCAAGGCCCAGCTTGACCCTTTCCATTCTGATTTATCTATCAAGCTCAAAGCCGCATTTAATCTGTCTAGCTGTAGGAGAACATCTTTTGACTTTGTACCCTGCAATTTGGATCCAAGTTCGAAGAGACACTTGCTTGTTACATCTTCCTTCCGGATATCTTTTGACTACTGAAGAATAACATGGACCTTTCGAGAGAAAGGCCTGTCGCTCTGTTCTTGCTTCTGATTTGTATGTTGTTGCCATCTTTGATCCACAGAAGTATTGTAGCCCAAAGAATCGACTGATATATCATTATGTTGATTCTTGTGGTGTTTCCAAAAACAAAATGATGACATTGGCATCAATGGATCTCAATACTTAGATAATGAGAAACCTGAGAATGATCCCTGTCTAGCAATAACTTCCCAAACTTTCAACAATGACCATATTTGCAAGAAAGACATGAATACATATCATGGGTACATTCATAATATTCCATAAAAATGAATAAATATCATGGGTACATTTATTCATAAGAGGCCATATACAAGCTATAAATGATTTTTTTTTTTTAATCATGCCTTCAAATATTTTCACAAATTTAACCCACAGACATATAAATGATTTTCCCTTCACTTATATCTCCCAATAAAATAATTTACTGCAAAATAAAAATCAAACTAGGGTGATAAATACCACCGAAGTGAGAAATACTGGCTAGGGTGAAAAATAAATTTCACCGAAGTTCCTTGCGTAAAATTCTCAGGCTGGCAGGATGCACAGCTCTGATACCACTGTAATATCCCAAATATCAAAATTATAAATAAATCAACACATCACACAACACAACAAACATCAGAAATTGAAGCTTAATTGTGAATCCTGGATGGATTCACCACATAAATATTACCGCGGGGTTTTCGTCCCGGGATCAATAATAGAACTGGCCAGGCCAGATTCTCAACCCAAACATAATAAGATAAATAATCCAGAATGCCCTAAATGCCTAGCTCCTCTCCCCTTTTATAGGCTTGATGGGTCAATACCAACAAGAAATACCATGGGTAAATACCATCAAGAAATACCATGGAGAAATACCATGGGTTAAAACCACGGGTCAATTCTATCCACTTTGACGGGATCAAGAAAGGGAATATTACACATCCGGATAGTCCGAGAGGTCACATGGCGAGGGATCTTGGACAACGTAAAGAACTGGCATTGGGGCCAGGGCCATTGCAAAGAAAATTGTCCGGACTACGATCCTCTTCCCCATCGAGCCGTAAAGAAGCTCTATCTTTATCAGTGTTGCGGCCATTGTGCCTCTGATGTGATTAGATCTAGAACTAAGGCAGTGGAAGAATGGACAGATCTAGCTAACTCTGGCCTTATTTTTCCATTTTTCATCACTTAGGATGTCAAATTTCTTTTTCTTTGAAAACACGTCCAGGATTTGAGATTTTTCAAACTCAGATCGTTTCTGCTTGGGAAACGTTGCGGTCATTTGCTGAACAATAAAGATCGAGCAAAGGAAAGAAAAGGAGATTTACCTGTGGGGGAGCGGAGACAGGATCTATCGTGTGCAAAATCTGGCGGCTGTGTGGTTTCTACCCACCATGAGTCTGTGTGTGTTTTTCATTCCAAACAAAAGCTTCATCTGTAAATGCCTCGGAGGCCTTTCTGGCCCCCTGCCCGCCATTGTGGAGCTTAACGTATAGCCATATTTCATCAAATAAAATACACAGATAGATGAGGAGCCCCTCCTCAACACAAATCCTAAATCTGCTACATAAATGGAAGCGGCACTCCTCTATTTCTTCATCACAGTGCATGCCTTGCTAGCCGAGCAGTCCTCGGGATTTAAACCAAAGCTGAGGATACATACTTAGAGGAGTATAATTTATTTATGACGTCAATTTTTTAAGGGAATCCTCGTGCTTTTGTGTCTTTTTCAGTAACCCATTATTTATTCCAAACTAAATCTAAAGGCTGCAGAGAATACTCTTAATCAGCTTGGTCAGCTCCGTCTTATTCGCCTTAAAGGAAATGCACTCACAGACCCCATTCCGGATCTTTCAGGGCTACACAACCTCAAGATTTTATTTCTTAGTCAGAACAATTTCAGTGGCTCTTTCCCAGGTTCGATCGCGGGTCTACATCGTCTCAACGCAGTAATTAGTAGAGAATGTAATTTATGGGATGGATTGATAGGAGTCGATACTGTCAAGATCTTGTTGAAGGACAAAATGGGTTGTCTCTGGTTATTGATTTTGTGTTAAACCCCTGTTTTGATGAAGCCAAGTTTCAAAAGGCAGCGGAGCTCAAAGGTAACCAAGCCTGTAAACCTGTGTCGTATGGAACAGTTCGGTGAAGTAATCACACCTGAATTTGTGTACACGCGGAGAATCTGAAATTCTATGTGAATGAGTTAATCCGGCAGTATATCGCCAGTCATAAAGGTGGGAAGCGGTTTTTATCACATCGCCTTTACACGGTAAGCAGTATTTAAGAGTTCAGAGCGATGTCATAGGTTGGGTGACACGTGGAGGAAGTGGTTTCGCTACACCAATCTCATCGCGCATTATTGTTCGTGTATAATAGCCGTACGAGATCCATTGATGGTCGTCGGATCGGTCGATTGGGCGCGAAGGGATGGTGATCGTTGGATGAAAATGGCATGTATAATGTGGAGATGCCAGCAGTAGCGTACGATTGATTCATCTTTGCATGAATCTGGTTTCTGGGTTCTGGGATTTGAGGGTTTCATGCATTTTGCCTCTTTCTATTTGTTTCCAGATGAAATTTAAGCGCTTCAGATAAGATTTCTGGGTTTTAGTAATACTGGCAGGTTTCTGTTTTCATTAAAGTCAAATTTAGTTATATATATATTTTTTACAGTATGGTCAGGGTATCTCCTCCATCCGGCATTCCCTTGCACCCCGGTGCAATTGCTAGTTTATATTCCTACAGAATTAATCAAAATGTCTTTCCGTCATATCGCTTCCTATAAAATTCTAACATATCATAATAGGTGTGGAGCCATCTAGAGCTGGTGAAAGTTCCAAGTTCCTTTCGTAACTTGACTTGATTGAAGCATGGATACTATTCCGTACCAAGCATGGCTATCGAAACAAAATTTTCTGATGTTCGTAACTCATCACAATGGAAATAAAGCAGATTCGACGTAGAAATCTATGTCAGCATTTGCGAATAGTAACGACATATTGGAACAAGGGAACAAAGTCAAAACTGTAGTCATAAATTGGGGAGGTAACGGTTTGGGAAATTCCGGATGTTTAGAAAGAACCTTAAAACTTTAATTTTTATTATTAAATCAATCATCATATTATTAAAAAATTCAGCTCTATGAGATCAACTTACCCATTAATATATTTAGTGTTTGTATAATATATTTTTAGGGTTTAGTAAATTGAGAGATAACCGAGATCAACTTAATCATTAATATATTTAGTGTTTTGTAAATTAAAGATCCAGGTATGGGGAAATCAAGAGCAAATCTCCATTATGTGACTCGAAGGGCTGTTTTTAGTGGCAAATGGTTTAGTGGGTGAAGAGTTTAATGAAACACCCAATTCTCAAGGCTGCAATTAATGTGGGATTATTATTACACACACATACTATGGAGAGGAAAGTATTAATGTGGAAAGAAATTTACACAAACGGAAATATGCCACTGTTTTATTCAAGACTGCACTAATGGACTGAAGAATCACAAAGGGAATCAAGGCATAAGGGACAAACACCACAATCAAGACACAGTGACCAGATATTAGTAGGAGACCGGGAGAAAACTTCCACCATGTAACCCCAATCGCTGCCTCCGTTGGCAAATGATTTGGTGAGTGAAGAGCTTAATAAACCACCCAATTATCAAAACTACAACTCATTTAAATATATTTATCATACCTTATCCGCAAGCCTGGGTGTTAGCCGCTGATGGCAAAGAAAAAAAGCTTAAAGTCAACGCTGACCTCCTGAGGAAAAACCTATGATAATAATCCATTATTATTATACAAAATATAAATGTGATAGAATCATTTTTTATACATAATTTTTTTATATCCTAATTCTAATTGTGATTTGTTTTTCTTTCCAAGGCATTGAAAAGGACTGATCCCAAAGTTGATGATTTATTGTGATAAGGTTATAAAAATTAAGTTAAAAAAAAGAAGGTTAATTAAGTATTTTAAGAAAAAAAAAATTTATTTCAATCATTACTAACTTTTTTTATAATTCTAAATTATAGATGTTTAACATTATTTCAAAAATTAGAGTGATATAAATGTTTAACATTACTTTAATGTTTAACATTACTCTAAAATAAAGTGATAGCCATCAATTTTGAAGCATAATCTTATTCAAATAATTTCTACAAATTACTAATTCTAATAAATATTGGAGTTTTTTAATTGTCAACACAGTTAAAAATGGCTTAAATCTGGGCAAAAAACACTTTAAGAAATCTTGTGAGGAGTCTCTGAATCATGTTTTTTATGGTGGAAATGGTTTCAGCACCATTAAAAACTTCAAGGGCACCCAAAATCTTGAAGTTTGATAATTATTTGAATCATATTTTTGATAGTGAAAATGGATTCAGCACCATTAAGAACCTATAGAACACCCAAAATCTTAAAGTTTGATAGATATAATCTGAATTTACAAAAATCCTTGCAAGATTTTATTAAAATTTTGCTAGAATTTCTATAATTTTCAGAAAAAAAAACAAACAATTGCCTAAATATTCACGGAGAAAAAAATAATTAAATAACTTGTCCCAATTACCAATTCCAATTTTTTGGAAAAAAATTAATTAATTAACCTGTACCTACAAAATTTATGTCGAAATAAAACTCTGTAACAAAACCTTGGAAAATTTAATTAATTAACCTATACCTATAAAATTTATGTCCAAATAAAACTGTGTAACAAAACCTCCCACTATTCGTACTATGTGCATATGGGAACACGGTGTCCATAGCCAAAACAACGACGGGGGATACGATATCTCACTCCCCTCGAATGGCAGGCACGTGGTCTTCAGAGTTTGAATGTACCAACTGTTAACCAATAGAGGCCAAAAAGATTTTTTTAAACATATTCTCACTCCATTCAATCCTTATACAAATTCAAACTCTCAGATGGAACTTTGGATTCTGCAATTCTTTTACTTTTTTCTCCCCATTGTTTATATGAGAAAATGGATTAGATTCTTTGGGTTTCTTTCTTTGAGTTTCAACGAAGCTTGAAACGACATTCATGGAGTCTTTTGAAGAGGATATGGTGCGAAGAAAGCTCATCCCTGAGAATAATCAGTGGTTGGATCTGAGAGTATTTTATGTGCGATTGAGCTCGTGCCCACTTGAAAACACGCCTCAGTTTTGAACTCTCTGCCACATTCACAGATATTTTACTGTTGGATTCGAAATGAATGGCGAGTGCGTTGCTCCTTATCACACTACTTCTTCCATTCTGCGCAGGTACAGGGTTGATAAGCCATTAACAGAAGTTACTTGTGCCAGTACAGACAGTATTCGCATAACAGGAGTCGTGATTTTTTAGGTTTATGATAAGGATGTCTTGTTGGTACGTGGAAAGCTGCAAAGATTGGATAATACCTTTAAATGGACGAAGGATTGTTGTGCCAGATTGTTTTGAAAATATTAAAGTCACCTGCCAGCCTTGGGCAGTGACAAGAAGAAATAAGTACAAGGCAGTGAAACAGAGATTGAGTGCGCAACACTCTGTATTGAAGAATGTTGGAGAAATCCGTAAGGATGAATTTAATTTTGATGGGCCGCAGCCACAGATTGTAGATGAAATTTAATTTGGAGATGGACAGAGCCGTCTTTCAGTGGAAGGACGAAGATTTTTTGTAGATCGTTTCTACGGAGGAGCAGACTAAATTAAAAACCAGTCGTTTCGGGCTTTAAAGTCCTCAACAACCAGCATGAAGAGAAACAGGCGGAAGTCCTTTTATTTTTGAATTGGCGGGACAAGTGGTTCCCACCATTTATATGCCAATCGGAATCGGAAAGCTATGTTGGAGCAGTGTCTTGTTGATATGGAAGAGTTCTGCAAAGCGGAATGTTTAATACACTGAAACTTATATATAAATCACCCCACAGCAGCGGAGGCCCGTGGGTCCACAAGACCACGTGGCGGTATCTAATTGCAATCGCAACAGCGTAATCGCAAGGTTAAATCGGCGGGATTTTATTGTGTGCCCCGATCAGGGCGGATCCGATCGCAATCGAAGGATCGGAGGTCTGTTTGTTTGGTCGCGCGTCTTGTATAAAGCGCGGACCCGATGATCTTATATGGCGGATTTAATTTCGGGCCATCGAGTCCATGATGTGATCGCAATCGAAAGTTTGGGCGGATCATAAAGTTTGTTGTCAAGACTTTTGTCGATTGTCGATTGCCGACTGTGTAGTGGTCCCCACTCGTACGTCAGGCATTTCATATTTTTTTTATTCTGCAAAGGATTTTCCTTTGTATTTGGTTTTCATTTTTTATTTAAGTTTTAATATAGTTTTTATTGTAATGTTTAATATATGCGCAGCATATATAAAATGAAAAGGCCTGCGAGCTTGCAGAGTAGTGTTGTATTACTGCATTGTATTGTGAACCGCTGTGTGAGCCCGCAGGCAAGAAGAAAACACAGTAAGAAGAACAGAGAGCACTGCTAGTGCATTCTTGAAGAGAGACAGAGAGTTGTTTTGTTTAGCACTGCGTCTGTAGCAGTCATACATATTTAGTGAATCCCTCACAGAGGAGGAAGAACTTGTAACAGTTGTTTTTAGTTTGTTTAATGAAATAGAAAGCATTTCATGCCATCTCTGTCTGCAAATTAAAATTTCTGTTTTAAACATCTCTGTGTTGTAGAGGGGAGTTTATATTCTCTCCACTGTTTGCTTGGAATTTCCAATAATTCCAACATGGTATCGAAGCTAATCTAGGCTCTTTGAAGAGTTCAAAGAAGCTGAAGAGGAAGACCTGTTGCAACGTTTCTCTCCAGCAGCGTGAAAAGCTCAACAAAAGTCGAAAAGTCAGGTATTTTCTCAAAGAAAACAGAGTTGTTGTTCTTGTTTGTTCTTTCAAGAAGGAAAGACAGTTTGTTTAAAGTCTGAGTTCAGTTTAAGAAACAATGGCTGGACCAAGCACTGGAATGAATCTTGGAAGTGTTCAACTTCCACAGTTTAATGGAAAGAACTATGATTATTGGGCCATTACCATGAGAGCCCTGTTTGTCTCACAAGACTTGAGGGAATTAGTAGAAGATGGTTTCACAGAACCAGCTGATGAGCAGGCTTTTAATGCCTTAACTCAAGCAGAGAAAGATGTATTGAAGAATAATAGGAAGAAAGATGCTAAAGCTCTCTTCTGTTTGTATCAAGCTGTAAATGAGAATGTGTTTCCAAGGATAGCAGCAGCTAAGAAATCCAAGGAGGCATGGAAAACTCTGAAAGTAGCCTATCAAGGTATGGAGAAAGTTAAAACAACAAAACTTCAATTGCTGAGAAGAGATTTTGAAACTCTTTGCATGAAAGAGTCAGACAGTGTTGATACATTCTTTACGCATGTGATTGGGATTGTAAATCAGATAAGATCCCATGGAGAAACTCTTGAAGAAAGAAGGATTGTGGAGAAACTTTTGAGATGCTTACCCTCAAAGTTTGATGTTATTGTAACCACCATAGAAGAGACCAAAGATCTCTCACAGTTCACAGTGGATGAAATTCATGCCTCACTGATAACTCATGAACAAAGATTGAGCAGAGATGAACACTCATCTCTTGAGCACGCCTTCAAGACCCATATGCCTTCAGGAAGAGGAAGAGGTCAAAGAAAAGGAAGAGGAAGAGGCAGAAGTCAGAATAGAGGTGGAAGGGATAGCTCTTCACATTTACATGGAAGGAGCAATAGTCAAAGCCAGAGCCACGGCCAATGCAACAACCAGCAAGGTGGACATCAACACCAACATGCTCATGGACAAAGGTATGACAAATCCAATGTCCAATGTCATTATTGTAAGAAATATGGGCACTATGCCAATGAATGTAGAAAGAAGCAAAATGACATGAAGAATAGGCAGAATGCTAATGTAGCAAAAGAGGAAAAGAACCCAAGTAATGTGCTGTTAGCTTGTAATGTAGCACAAGATAAAGAAGAAGATGTTTGGTTCTTAGATTCTGGTTGTAGTAATCACATGACTGGCAACAAAGCAATGTTTGCCAATCTTGATGAAGAAGTTAAATCTGAAGTGACCATAGGGACTGATACTAAAATCTCTGTCAAAGGGAAAGGCAGAGTTAGTATTCGAGCAAGGAATGGGGAGCATAAATTTGTCCCTGATGTGTATTATGTTCCAGGTCTGAAATGTAATCTTTTGAGCGTTGGGCAGCTCATAAATAAAGGTTACAATGTAATATTCAAAGATGATGTATGCACAATAAAAGATATTCCTCCAAGCAAGAAAATTATTGCTGAAATTCAAATGACCAGCAATAGAATGTTTCCGCTCAAGCTCAACATTGACTTGAAAGGAAAAGGAAAGAATGTAGCAGCTGTAACTCAAGAAGCCTTCCAGAAGGAAGAGAAAGATGAAAATTGGTTATGGCATTTGAGGTTTGGACATCTCAATTTCGGAGGATTAAATTTGCTGCACAGAAAAGGAATGGTAAGAGGTTTACCACTGATTGAAAAGCCTGACAGCCTATGTGAAGGCTGCATCTTGGGAAAGCAACACAGAGAAAATTTTCCTTCAGGAAAAAGCATAAGGGCGAAAGCACCTTTGGAGATAATCCACTCAGATTTATGTGGGCCGATGCAAACAGCATCTGTTTCAGGCAGCAATTACATGCTGACCTTCATAGATGACTTCACTCGAAAAGTGTGGGTCTATTTTCTAAAATATAAAAGCGAAGTCTTTCAGAAATTTCATCATTTTAAAGCTCTTGTAGAAAAATAGAGCGGACTTCACATTAAAGTCCTCAGAACTGACAGAGGAGGAGAATATATATCAAAAGAATTTCTGCGTTTTTGCAGAGAGAACGGCATACACAAGAAGTTTACCACCAGGTATACGCCGCAACAGAATGGAGTTGCTGAAAGGAAGAATCGAACCATAATGGAGATGGTGAGAAGTATGCTAAAGGCAAAGCACTTACCGAATGAGTATTGGGCAGAAGCAGCAAACTGTGCTGTATACATTCTAAATAGATGCCCTACAAAAGCCGTGATGAACAAAGTTCCAGAGGAAGCGTGGAGTGGCAGAAAACAGGGAGTCACCCACATGAGAATCTTTGGATGTGTAGCATATGCACACATTCCAAACAAATTGAGAAAGAAGTTGGATAATAAGGGGGAGAAGTGCATTTTCCTTGGATATTGTGAAGATTCCAAAGGATACAGACTGTATAACCCATCCACAAAGAAGTTTGTAATTAGCAGAGATGTACAATTCATTGAAGAGGAAGCGTGGGATGGAAGCATTGAGAAAACAGTCAATGTCAAAAACTGTTTATCTCATGATGAAGATGATGTAGATGTGGTTGAGATTAATAACCCATCCATTGCACAACCTCCACCAGCGCAAGGCCAGCAAGGGACACCTCAAGCGGCAGTAAGAACACCCTTGAGAAGAAGCGACAGTGGTTCACCGAGTACACCACAAGGAGCAGAATCGAGTGCTTCATCAAGCACGGCTACACCAAGTGAAAGAGGAACAAGATTCAGAAGCCTTAGAGAAATCTATGAGCAAGGAGAAGCAAACGAAGGTATGAATTCCTTATTTGCTTTGTATTGTCAATTTGATGATCCTATTCATTTTGAAGATGCTATTAAAGATAGAAAATGGATAGAAGCTATGGATGATGAAATTAAAGCCATAGAGAAGAATAGAACATGGGAGTTGGTAGATCTACCAGAAGGTAAAGAAGTCATTGGAGTTAAATGGGTATACAAGACCAAAAGCAATGCTGAAGGAAAAATAGAAAGACACAAGGCCAGACTTGTTGTCAAAGGATATAAGCAGAAACAAGGGATTGATTATGAAGAAACTTTTGCACCAGTTGCAAGAATGGAAACGGTAAGAGCAGTGCTGTCCATAGCAGCACAAAATAAATGGAAAGTATATCAAATGGATGTAAAATCCGCATTTTTAAATGGAGTTTTAGTGGAAGAGGTATATGTGGAACAGCCTCTTGGATATGAGAAGAAAGGCCAAGAGCATAAGGTCTGTAAATTGAAGAAAGCTCTTTATGGGCTGAAACAAGCACCAAGAGCATGGTACAACAGAATAGATTCTTATCTATTGGAGAATGGATTTGAAAAATGTGAGGGAGAACCCACCCTCTACATCAAAGAAAAGGATGGTAAGTTACTGATTGTTGTTTTATATGTTGATGATTTAATTTTTACAGGTAATGATGATTACCTTGTTGAAAATTTTAAAACAGTCATGAAAGATGAATTTGAAATGACTGACATGGGTTTGTTAAGATACTTCTTGGGAATAGAAGTGGAACAAGGTGAGAAAGGAATTTTTATTTCTCAAGCAAAATATGTGAATCAAGTTTTAGAAAGATTTAACATGCAGGAGTGCAAAGCTGCAATTACTCCCACAGTAATGGGATTGAAGTTGAGTAAGAATGACAGCAGCAAGGATTTCGATCCAAGTTTATATAAAAGCATAGTTGGCAGCCTCATGTATTTGACTGCAACTAGGCCGGATATTATGCATGCTGTTAGTTTAATTTACAGGTTTATGGAGAAGCCAAAAGAAGCACATTGGCAGGCAGCAAAGAGAATTCTGAGGTATGTGAAAGGAACAAAAGGATTTGGTATTTTATATACTACTTCAGAAAATCTAGAATTAGTTGGATACACTGACAGTGATTGGGCTGGAAGTGTAGATGATCGGAAGAGCACTTCCAGTTATGTTTTCCATATGGGTACAGGAGCCATTTCATGGGCTTCCAAGAAACAGCCTATTGTAGCGTTATCTACAGCAGAGGCAGAATATGTGGTAGCTACAGCAGCAGCGTGTCAAGCAATTTGGATGAGAAAGATATTGAGAAGTTTGTGCCAAGAACAGGTAAAGGGCACTGTAATTTATTGTGACAATAGCTCAGCTATTGCATTGTCAAAGAATTCTGTGTTTCATAAAAGAACAAAGCACATAGACACAAAGTATCATTATATCAGAGAATTGGTGAATAATGGTGAAGTTGTTTTACAGCATTGTAAAACAGAGGAACAATATGCAGATATTTTAACTAAACCATTGGGACAGAAAACATTTGAGTTTTTAAGAAAATGTCTGGGTATGATGAATAACCCAGCAGCTGACTTTAAGGGGGAGTGTTGAAAATATTAAAGTCACCTGCCAGCCTTGGGCAGTGACAAGAAGAAATAAGTACAAGGCAGTGAAACAGAGATTGAGTGCGCAACACTCTGTATTGAAAAATGTTGGAGAAATCCGTAAGGATGAATTTAATTTTGATGGGCCGCAGCCACAGATTGTAGATGAAATTTAATTTGGAGATGGACAGAGCCGTCTTGCAGTGGAAGGACGAAGATTTTTTGTAGATCGTTTCTACGGAGGAGCAGACTAAATTAAAAACCAGTCGTTTCGGGCTTTAAAGTCCTCAACAACCAGCATGAAGAGAAACAGGCGGAAGTCCTTTTATTTTTGAATTGGCGGGACAAGTGGTTCCCACCATTTATATGCCAATCGGAATCGGAAAGCTATGTTGGAGCAGTGTCTTGTTGATATGGAAGAGTTCCGCAAAGCGGAACGTTTAATACACTGAAACTTATATATAAATCACCCCACAGCAGCAGAGGCCCGTGGGTCCACAAGACCACGTGGCGGTATCTAATTGCAATCGCAACAGCGTAATCGCAAGGTTTAAATCGGCGGGATTTTATTGTGTGCCCCGATCAGGGCGGATCTGATCGCAATCGAAGGATCGGAGGTCTGTTTGTTTGGTCGCGCATCCTGTATAAAGCGCGGACCCGATGATCTTATATGGCGGATTTAATTTCGGGCCATCGAGTCCATGATGTGATCGCAATCGAAAGTTTGGGCGGATCACAAAGTTTGTTGTCAAGACTTTTGTCGATTGTCGATTGCCGACTGCGTAGTGGTCCCCACTCGTACGTCAGGCATTTCATATTTTTTTTATTCCGCAAAGGATTTTCCTTTGTATTTTGTTTTCATTTTTTATTTAAGTTTTAATATAGTTTTTATTGTAATGTTTAATATATGCGCAGCATATATAAAATGAAAAGGCCCGCGAGCCTGCAGAGTAGTGTTGTATTACTGCATTGTATTGTGAACCGTTGTGTGAGCCCGCAGGCAAGAAGAAAACACAGTAAGAAGAAGAAATTGCAGAGTACCGTAGTATCTTTGAAGAGAGATGAGAATTGTTTTGTTTAAGGTTCCATATTCGTATACCATACATATTTAGTGAATCCCTCACAGAGGAGGAAGAACTTGTAACAGTTGTTTTTAGTTTGTTTAATGAAATAGAAAGCATTTCATGCCATCTCTGTCTGCAAATTAAAATTTCTATTTTAAACATCTCTGTGTTGTAGAGGGGAGTTTATATTCTCTCCACTGTTTGCTTGGAATTTCCAATAATTCCAACAGATTGGTGGCTCTATGTTCTTCGGTGGACGAAAGACTGAGCGAAGATCTTGGAGTGTTTCTGCTACTGCCGTGGAGGTATGTGGTGCTGGTTGTTGTTCGAGGTCTCGTGTGATTTGGACATAGAAATTTCAGTTTGTTTTTAGGAAAAAAAGTCTCTTAGATGACTCTGCCTTGAAACCATCCCAGAAGACAAGAAAACTATGAACCTCTGGAAGACGACAGAACAGAGTGATCGCCTGTTTCAGGTATGGTGTGGCGTTGAATCGTTTTGATTTTGTAATTCCTCATCCATGCCATTGACCAAATGCATTTTGAGGTTAAATGTGGGTTTTGTTTTCTGCAATTGGAACAGAGGAACTACAGGATGCCCTAGCCTCACAAGACATAGGAACCCAAACTCTTGATTGCAAGGTATGTTCATGTTCGACATCATACAATTAAGGATTTATATGGTCTGTGCCATCTAATGACTTCTCTGGGCTTGACATTGTAACCAGTGATCATAATTTCGAATTTCGGCTGGTTAGTCTCAAAGCTTGTACGCAGCTCTCAGCTTATTAGCTACCCATGATATCACTGTGATGTTTTCCCAGGCCATTTACGAATTTTGTCATAAAGGTCTATGCATTTGTGTAGCAGTCCAAGTGACTCGGGATACTATCCAAATGACCCTCTCCAAAAGGATCCAAGAAAATAGCTCCATAGTGGGTAGGGGAGTAAATAGTAGAAGTCCATTATTATGGCTTTACATGGCCAGAAGGCCAGAAGGGGGCGCAGATCATTGTGCCAAAGATATCAAAAGCAACTGCTCCAGGGGCTGGGGTAGCTCATTGGAGAATGGAAAAAAAACCATTACTCTGTCAATGCCTTGTTCTTAACCAATGCACCCTGACATGTTCAATGGAAATCGAGGTCTCTCTTTGATATTTGTTAGGAAACCTACTGATCTACATTATTAAGGCCTCTCTGACCAGATGTGTGTATCTGCATGGTACACGTAAATATGGATGGAAAGTTAAAAACTTATTTATGGAGTTGTCTTTAGTGAGATATTTTGGAGTTTTAGCTACTGGAATCTTATCAAAATATTTATTGTGAAATCTTGATTTGTGTTATTTAAATTGGTTTTTTGATTGTATATATGGATTCAACATTTAAAAATCTGCTAAGGAATTTTAATTGTGCAAAGTTATCCATCAAACTTCTATTTTCAATGAATTCCTGCAAGATTTTAGAGAAATTAGACTCACCTAAAAAACCTTAAAAAAAATCCCAAAAACAACTAGTTAATTTATCTCCACATGGCCGGAAGAGAGGGCGTGCCTTACCAGATGAGGGTGTTGGGATAATTGGTGAATGGAAAAGCGCACTACTCTGCCACTGCCTTGTTGTTATCCAGTAAAGTTAACTCAGCTCTTTTCATGCCCCTCTTCGATTTTTGTTGAGAAAGCTTAAGATTAATGATCTAGGTTATTAAAGGCCAGTTTATTAATAATTATTTGGAAACCTTCAGAGTTTTTTTTTCAAGTTGGGTTGTGTGGAGGCAGGGACCAGTCCCGTCGTTGGATAAAAAAAAATGAACGGTCACCAGAATTGTGTGACACTTCTTGGAAAAGTGGCCCTAAAAAACCCTTTAAGTTTAGTTTCATATCTGCAAGCTACAGGAACAAGCACGGTTCTATTGCAATAGCAAATAGAATCATTACATCAAATATCTTTTATTGCTTAAATATGTAAACATTTAAACCCTGGTCTTTGCCTAAGTATGCCCTTTTATAAAAGACAAAATTCAAAAGAATACGTCATAACCCATAGCAAAACCAGAAAAATAAGATTCAACCGAATCTAATTTAGAATCTTAATCAAATGAATAATAAATCTTCTTTAGTCATTGTTCTAATCATCTTCACGAATTGATAGGGCATGTTCATGTTCTGGACTGCACGCTGAAAAACTTTAGACTTTAGCTACCGGGATTTATTTTGTAACTCTCCCTGCCTTGACAAGAAGATCCCATAATTGCATTTGTTGTGCTTTCAAATATCGCCCAACACCTTCTTGTCTTCAGTTTCAACATCATTTTCAATAGTTTTATGATAAAATGATGTCCAGATCGCATTAGCAATCAATTTTGTTGGCTTCATGGTGGAAATTCTCAGTGAGGCTCATGCTAACAAATAAGCTTCTTTGTGAAGCTTGCTGATACAACGTATCATCAAAGTAAAGTAAATTTGGCAAATATTTAATATTGTAGCACAATTCATTATTTGCCCCTGTTGTGCTTATCTTGCATACTTTATATGCACTACCTTCACAAATAGTAAGGGTTAACCTTAATTAGTATTGCATGCATGAGGACTTTTAGTTTCCAATTTCCAATCAGACTTCTAACTGTGAAATCAATGCAGATAATTTCTTTCCAAGTGCTAAGGAGTGATCAACATTCATGTCTCAAAACCAACATCCACATTATTTTGGCACATGATTCATGATGGATCGTTCTCTATAATTTTTATTTTGTCGTTCTATATAATTCTTTGTTATTCTTCAATTGCTTACCCAGTGATAGTCTCGTGATGATTCCATAAAACTGGTTGTGAAAACAAAATCTCAGTCCAAACTGCCGCTTCAAGAAGTGGTGCAGCTGTTACCATTCTACAGCCAGTGATTATCATTCTACACACAATAACTCTATTATATTGATGGAATGTTCAGATTCCATATTACATGGACAAGGATATGTGTTCCTTATGGAATGAGCATAGTGCTACAAGAAATAGGAAGATCTTTTGGATAAGCAGCATATTCCTCGTTGTTCGAGAACTAATGGCATGCTCTACAAACAAACGGACAGTTATTTCGTAGAAATTTGGTAGAAAATAGTGGAACCATAAATGCTCCATATATTAAATGTTCTTTGCCCAAGAGATATTTGTGTCTACATATTGGATGATGTTTGCCAAAGCTGCATCTTATCGGAACAATATTATTGCAATTTTTTTCCTAAATCAGGGTCATCTTGTGGGAACAAAATTATTGCAATTTTTTTCCTAAATCAGGGTAATCTTATGGGAACAAGATTATTGCAATTTCCTAAATCAGTCCAATTACTTTGATAAAAATGTGTGTCCTATGCTCAGAGCCTCCTTACCGTATCCATCTTTTCCCACTGTTGGGCCTTTTGTGGCAACATTTTAGTATTTTAGCCCACAAACACAATCTTGGGGCGACAGTGATTGAATTGAAAAGCCATAGTTGGTGCATCTATATGCGTGTTGATGTTGTTGAGAGGCGCTCCTCCCTACCAGCTGTATACTTTGATGGGGCTCAATCCTATGGGGTATGCGGTTGCGGTGCTTGGATCAAGTTGGATAACAATGACAAATACCAGATGTATTGGAATGGGGAAGGGTACTAACAATAAGGCGGAACTCCTGGCTTTATGGAGTGGCCTGTGGGTGGCTCACAATTTGGGTTTGCAATTCATTAATATATATATGGGGATTCAAAAATTATCATTGATGCCATCTGTGGGAAGGTTTCATTTCAGCCAAGAGGGTTACACGAGTGGATTAACCGTGTACATGGACTGTTTTCTAAGCTAAATGACCCACCTCTCTGGCATGTTTACTGTGGCATGTTGGCATGTTTACTGGGAGAACAACACTAGAGCAGATCAACTTTCTAAAAGGGGATTGGAGGTACCTCAGGGGAGCTTATATTTATCACATTTCAGGGAAAGCAATTAATCCATCAACAAGAAATACCTATTCCATGAGGCCTATTACAGGAGTTTGACTTAGCCCCCTGTTTACAAATTTGACTAATTTGACTATCTTGTTTCATGGAGAGCACATTCTGGTATCCTTCTCTTTTGGACTCGTATCGTCTACAAGCGAGCCTGCAAACTGGGGAGCCTGCATCAAGCGAGCATGTATACATATTTTGCTCCTTTATTTTCCACTGTTTTGATGATGGTTATGGTTGTTGGCATTGGCGCAGAGTCCTGGCTCACTTCTGTTTTGATTTTATTTATCATACTGTATCGGTTTTAATACTGATCTGGTCAATGTGAACATGGGCTGGAGTTGTACACTGGTTTCCATATTTTCCGAATCATTGTGATTGTTTAGCTGGAACCAGTTTTTGCGTAGATGGATATCTGTGTCGATGATATGAGAATGGAATGTTCTCATATGGCTGATATATGTCACAAGTATGATATAACGGTTTACTATATAATATAAGCAGTCTTTTTTTTTTTCTTTCTGAGAAAAAAGAGAGGCACCCCTACCATTGGAACTGCGAAATGCATTTCCCTGAAGGAGCAAAGCCAAAGCATTCTGATCCGACTAAATTCATTTAAAAGAAGAGTCTGTGCACCAGTTGCAGTACCTATGGCCGCTCTCGCTATCAAAATTATATCTCAAGTGGTCATTATTGGCTCCCAACTTTCCAAGAAGACATCCGCTACCTGGAGGCTGGTATCGACGATGGGTTGCTGGAGAAAAAAAGCCCTAAAGAGCAATAGACAATTTCTCTAACCGTTTTGATTCATAAAGCAACAACTAAAAGCTAGAGGAGAGGAATCAATCTTACAACAGAAATTTGTTAAACTTCTAATATTTTCTGTTAATTAATAATCTAAAACAATTATTAGCTATTAATTGAGTATTAATTTAATTTGATGGCTGATTTTTTCAATCCTGTGAAAGAAATAATACAAAATGGCACCAGGAATATGATGTGATATTTTCAAAGGGAACGCCAGCATAAATATGATATGATATTTTTAAATGTGAAAATAAAAACCACACCCAACCACTTTATATTTTTACAATAACGTTGATATCAACTAATTTTCTATAAAAGAGAAATACTCACTGATACACGATAAGGAGGTGCTTTGAATCGAAGTATCTTCCTAAATGACCATTTTTCAAGATTTAAAGTCTAATGTCGCTCAGTACATTGTTTGAAGAACGTACACAAATGTCAACAACTTCCGCACTTAAAAACAGAGTTTTCTACCAATGTAACAAAATATAGCAGCTCGCAGTTTCTTGGCGGGAATTTGGTAAAAAATCAGCCAGTAAATCAGGAAGTTGGAAGGCAGATGGAGCATTTGAGTTGGAGAGTCAGTTGGAGTGTTTGAATTTTTTTTTAAGAGTGGAAATAGATTAAACTATCATCTATAAAATTATAGTCACCCAAAATCTAACTCAAAAAAATTTACCGAAAATTTTCATAAAAATTCCTGAATTGTTTTGTAAGGCTACGAACCATTCTAACATGACAGAGAAGATAATGCTGTCTGACAAGATACCATAATGCCAGAGACATTGTCGGATTTTCACCTCGGCTCCAGAGTGCCTGATGAAATTGCTGCACTGCTTGATGTTTTGTCCTGATCAATAACTTTACCACGTTTAAGTTGGTGAGGTCCGCCCACGGTATCCAGATCTACGAAAGCAGGCTTTGTGGGCGAAGGAAGATGTTCGCTCTCACTTGTCAGCATGGCCACTACCCGGAACATTGAAGGCCGCAACGCAGCAGCTGCTTGCGTGCACAGAAGGCCAATTTTAATCACTCTAATCCCTTCCTCCGACGAATAACTGCCCTCCAATGCGGGATCCATAATTTCTAAAGCTCTATCTGTTGTATATAGTCTCCATGTCTGCTTCGTCAATATCAACAAAAAAAAAAAACATAAAAACTTTAGTCAGCAAGGGATGTCATGCTATAAAGAATTGAGAAAATTTGGACTCGAAAGATACATCGACATAAACCATACTCCTTCGATGAGAAACTCCATGTCTTCAGACGAACTCCGATTCTTTCTTCCGCTGATAATCTCAAGTAGAAGCACTCCAAAGCTGAATACATCGGCTTTTTCTGTCAACTGTCCGTTTAAGGCGTACTCAGGGGCCATGTAACCTCTGCACAGTGTCGTACGCACTCAAATCTCCATAACTAAATATGATCGATATTTAGATATGCAAGTTTTGTTCCATGTACTGTAATTTATTCAAACAATTATTTGGGAATCGGGAATAGGGATACCTCATTGGGTTAATTTTCCATTAAAAAAAAATCATGCAAAATTATTTTACCTTTAAAAAAAATTTACAGACAATTTTGCAATTAATTAAAATTTGCCAGATGAATTTCTATTCTTCAAATTTTCCTATTCTTACAAAGTTCCAGTAACTGCTTACAAAGTTCCTGCCACTCGAGTGCTAATGTGGCTCTGATCTTCTGCTAAGAATTTGGCTAACCCAAAGTCTGCTATTTTGGGTCTGTGTTTATCATCCAGTAAAATATTGCTCGCTTTAATATCTCTATGGATGATCCGAACACGAGATTCCTCATGAAGATAGGCCAGACCACGTGCAGTTCCAACTATGATTTCGTGCCTCGCTCCCCAGCCAAGAAAATGACGTTTTGTTGCATCTGCAAAGCATCACAGACGATAAATATATTAGCTGAAACTACATATAAAAGCGAACGAATGCAAGAACAATCTAAGGGATTAAGAAAGAGTAGAAACCGAATAGAAACTTGTCAAGGCTACTGTTCTGGAGATATTCGTAAACTAGTAGCCTTTCTGAGCCTTCAACTGCGCAACCAAGCAATTTCACTAGATTCCTGTGTTGAACACGACTGATGAGATTCGCTTCATTCAGAAATTCAGCATCTGCATCCCTTGTTCCCATATAGAGCCGTTTAACTGCAACTACCCTGCCATCAGGGAGAACCCCCTGCAGATCGATTTTTTTTTTTTTTTTTTCCTTGAATTTTAGTAGGTGCTGATATTTCCTAATATTTAATTTATTTAATTGAAAGAGATATTAAGCTCTCACCTTATAAACGGATCCAAAACCTCCGTCTCCTAGTTTGTTCTCTACTTTGAAATTGGAGGTAGCCTCTCTCAGAATATCGTACTTGAAAATGAGCTCCGGATTCGCTATGCTCGGCCCTAGAATAGAATTCTCTTCCCCACCTGCGAAAACAATTAGAATGTGTTAATTTATCTTGCTTAGAAGAGTCTTAAATCCTTAACAATGCATAAGTTAGCTGCAAGTTCAGGACCACCGGTTCGAGGAATCTCCTCCGGACGTTTCAGAAGAGAGCAAATATTCCACTTCCAAAAACCTATGACTGCAACTAATACAATTGTAGCGGCTACTACACCCAGACTTATACCCAAGACGCTAAGTTTCTTGCCTTCTGCATATTTACACAAAAAGTGTTAGTAACCTGTAAGCTATGTTTTAGTTAAGTAGAAACATATGAAATCCTACAAAACCCGTGTATTCCTTGATAAAACAACATTACCAGAGGACGCGGGAGGACTTTCCACTGGTGGCGGCGTGATAAAGGAAGTGTTGAAAAATTCATAAACCTCGTAACGTAAATAGCAGTTCTCAGATCCGAATTGTGCCCCAATAGCTCCACCACTTCGGCACATGGATATAGTTTCTAAGGCATTAGTTAGGCACGATCCGCAGCTTGTCCGGGACAGATCTCTCCAGCACTGCGCTAAGCTGTAGATATTCGCCGTTAAACCAGAAGGGGCAGCGACTGAATCTGCAGCGAAAAACTTGGGGCTCTGTTGAGCTTCAGCAATACTATTCCAGAGCAGGGCTTCCACAGCAGTTGCGAACTGTTGTGTCCGACTGTTGTTCGCACTATTGCAGAGAACATTTACTTGCCAATTCTCAATATCGTTGTAAAAGTTATGATCGTCGTACCGCAAGAAGCAGCCGTTTAGTTGAATGAATCCAGAAGTGTTTTGACAAACCTGAACAAGGTCTGCTTTGGCCGTGGATGCGCACTGTTCGCAATCCTAAGAATTTAAATCTCCCCTGCACTGGACAAGCCCATAAACTGTACTATTGTTGTTTTCCCCGTGAGAAGCAATACTAGAGGTATTGAATCCGGTGGCATAAACATTGTTCACCAGTGAATCCAAAACCTTGTTTAGATTAAGCTGAAACGCGCTACCGTTTGTATATGTATAATTGCGGCTATTCCCACAACCGCTCCAAACAATAGAAGTCTCTAGATCAGCTGCTGCGAAGCGTATACGTGTACATACAGTACAGAGGATAATTAAAACGCTTGTCACTACTTGTTTCAACGCCATCGCCATACTCAGCTTCTTCGTGCCCCACGAAGGTACTCCTATATATTCCTCATGTACATTGCTCTTTGGAGCAACTGTAATTTATGCCAAATCACCATGGGTATTCTTTTCTGGATGTGCTTGTTCTGCTTATTTTCTTGTACTTTAGTTTCTGGTTGTCTCCATTCGCAAATTGAGAAGAGTAACTTCCCTCTAGTCTTAATCGGAGCTCTGCGCTGATTCATGAGAATATGCTCGATAAGTGAGGCGCTGGACAGTTAAAGTGTCTTTGCTTTGATAATGAACGTTGATTTAGGTGTTTTCTTTTCATATGTGAGATTTCAAACACTATGGGGACATCCATAAAGCCTTAAAACGATAGTCGTTCCAGTGGAGATTGTTATTGTTTGTGTACGAAGGGTAGAGACTCAGAAATTTAATGTTCATAATTTTAGTTTATGACAGACTTGATGAATGTTTTAGTTAAAAATCACATTGTTGAAAGGGTAAAAGTTTGATGAATTAGATTAAATCTTCCGGACTCATTTCATTTGAATGTTTCAAACACGAATACACAAAAGAACTTTGAACCATGTTGATATGTTTGTATAAGAGTCATTTGTGAATAAGATGTCCTTCTAGAAATGAATATATCACCTTAACATAATGAGGAAGGAAGATAATGTTGTTTATCGTTTGCAATGAATTCGTTAATCAATTCACTAATATAGTTGTGTTAAGCGTGGTTATTTTTAAATGCGTAAGATATCATTATAAGAACAATTGGTTGAATTTTCGAACAATTGGTTGAATTTTCTGTACTTGTTACGCGAGTAGTTAAAAATAAAAAACCACGAAACGGAACCAGTAGTTTGGAAATAAAAACACACACACAAAAGGGAACCATGGAATTGAAACCCTCCTGATAAGAAATCATTTGAAATTGTAAATTCAGATTCGTAGAGAACTCAAAAGTTGTCTGGAAGACTGACAAGTAAGAAGACGAGTGTAATAAGGAGAAAAAGTGAGAAGAATCTCAAGGCCTTATTTAAACTTGGTTGTTGGATTCAAAGCCCCCTCTCACGTCGTTTTTAATAAAATTTAGCTGGTGGAGAGTGTGTTGGTGTCAAAGAAATATTTTCTTTAAGTGACAAATTTAGATATGGAATGTATAGATGCCAAATAGGTGAGGTTTAAAGATGGAAGAGGAAATTCTAAATGTGGAGCATGTGCTAAATGTGGCATGAAAGCAAAATTTCATATGTGGGAATGAAGATAATATATAATAAGGAAGCATGCATGTTGGCTCTTGGAGCATTGATAGTGAGAGATTTAGTACTTTTTGTAAATTTGATGTAGTTGAATTTTGTGTAGATAGTTGATTAATATTAAAGAGTGCCAATGTTTTAAGAAAGGAGGATCAAGAGTGTAATTCAAAGTACTTATGACCTTTTTCCATTTGGACATTAAAGTTGAAAAGGAAGTAAGATTTTTCATTGGTATTCTTAGAAGTCAAGAGGTAGTTAGCTTAACCCATTTGAATGTATGTAATCCAGTTAGTGGAGACTTTTCATTGGAGAAAAAGGAAAAAGTGGTGTTCAAAGAAAAATACGAGAAAAAGGAAAAAGTGGTGTTCAAAGAAAAATACTAAAATTTTCCACAAGTGAAGCACTGCAATTAAACAATGAAATTTTGTTACTGTAAAATGAAGTCGAATCATTAAAAAAAGATTAAAAGAGTGAGAACAAATGGAAATTTTAGCAGATAATTATGTACAACAAAGGCATAGATTGTTAGTGAATCACCCATTGTTGTCCTAGTGATCCTACTCCATTTCACATTTAAAGTGGTAGTTAGTCAATAATTATTGCACATGGAGAAGAATGTAGTTGTGAGGTACATGTGCATGTCTTTGAAGAGAATGTTGGTTATACAAATAACCATAGAATTTCCTATTGAGTGGGATTGTAACCAAGTTCTTAACTTTGAGAAGCTTAATCCATAAATTTCAAGCAACCAAAGGATGTTTTTACACTCAAAGTGGGAGATGTTGGTTAAAAGAAATAATTTCATTGGAAAAGTTTCTAAAATTACACTCGTGGAATTTAGTGACAAATGTTACTCAAAATATATACTTCCAATAATATTGCAAATGATGGATGGAAGGAAATTAACTAAATGTAAGGGTGACAAATGTTACTCAAAATATATACTTCTAATAATATTGCAAATGATGGATGGAAGGAAATTAACTAAATGTAAGGGGGATAGAGGGATTTGACCTTTCCTAAAGTGACTACCACATGAGAGATTGATGGGCTTTGTGGCAATCAGGGATGGAATTTGACGACCATTTTGGTCGTCATAGGGCATTCTAGCCATATTTGACGATTGGAATTTGCATATGGTTGTTTTCCTTGACGTGCCTAGAGAGATCGAAAAAGTATTTTTAACGTTTAATTTTTTTCCGAAAACGTTCTTAAGCCCATTTACTTTCCATTTTATTTTCCATTGCAATTACAAGTCTGGACTCAAACTGTAATGTAAATTTACATTTTTTGAACTGCCCAACTGTGAGTTTAGACTCAAACTATAATGTAAAGTTATATTTCTTAGCATTTAAAAATATTAGTTTATGTATGTGGTCACTTTAAATTGGTATAAGTTTAATAACTTATCATTATTGATTTTTTGAATTTAGAATTAATATTTCTTTTAGCTATCTTTTACAGAAAGTACACAATTATACACAACTTTCTTTTTATAGAAAGAACACCAATAAAAATATTGTTGGTGGCAACATTGTGAAGCCATGTTAAATTTTAATGCCTTAACTCTGACTTCGGCCTTGTTTCTATATCCTGGTTGGAACGTTCATCGGTTAATTTCATAATAGCCAAGTCTCTCTTTTGTTTCCATAATCTCTACCAATCTCGGTTTTATCCCCTACCTGAATCTCTATTTCCAGATTTTATGGCTCGGACGAAATCTGGGCAGAGTGTTGGGCATCATCCTGTTCGAACCCATCCAGTTGCAAAACAAGGGCGTAAATCTCATGTGGAAACCGTGGAAACTCTAGCTTCCACCTTCGAGACCTCTACCCCTGAGGATATCAAAGCTACAATTGCAGATTGGGAGCAGGATTCTGAAGCAGAAGATACAGATATCACTGAGCAGCAGGAAAGTCTGGATTTCATCTTGGACCCAGGTAATACTAGGGGCAGAGTATCCCTCTTTCAACAATCAGTGAAAACTTACTGGAAAATGAAGTGTGTGTTGGCCAAGGCCATTGCAAACCTTCAACAAAAAGAAACTCAATCTTATTCATCTGTTATTTTCGAACTTCACTCACTGAAGTAGGAGATGCATGAGATGGTAAAGATCCAGCATCAACAAAATCTCAGAATTGGAAATATGGAGCAACAACTCCGCCTTCTTCAGGATGCAAAACCTTCAAGATTTCCTATCATTAATCCTGATTTTCCTATTTGATCTGATGTCAAATCTGCTTCTCTTTTTTGTCTTTTTGCATGCATTTTGTTGACATGATCCATCAATGCTGCTTTATATGTAAATACTATGGTCATAGTAGAGTAGCACTAGCTGCTACTGATCGGTTAAAACATTATAAATTATGGTTAGCTTTCAACTCGTTAAGGTGGCCAACAGACCCGGTTTCCTTCGGGCGGGTTGAGGCACCACAACTGCTGATGTTTATATTTTTGTAACTTGCCCATCTTAATAGAAAATAGCAGGCCCTATGGAATTTACAAAAAAAAAATACTGTTGGTGGCGTGGGCCGTGGCTTCATGGTCAAATTGCACAATCGCAGAAGAGGGGCTTTCAGCAGTCTAATTCCCTCACAGTGGGCACTCGCACTCCCAAAGCATATGCCCATTCAGACTTACCCCCTGCTCAAGATTGCCTCTTAGGGAACTAGGTAAGACATTGTTTTTTTTCTTGTGGGTTTGAGTAGCTGCGAGCTTTTAAATTTTTTATTTCAAAGGTAGGTTTAAATTTTTTTAGACAGTAGCTCGAAGTCATGAACTGTGTGCATGTCACTAGAGCGTTCCTTCTTTCCCATTGATGGTGAATCTATATGTGTAACTTCCTCCTGAACAAATAGGGAATTGGATTATAAACTCAAGTCTATTAGCCCACCTTGTCTCGAATTGACGCACTGCATGTCTCCAACCAAATACAAATACGAGTGTTTAAAAATACTTATCGTATGAAATTTCTCAATACTAAATGCATTAATATCCATGTAATCGACAAGAGTTAGAAACGTACAAGTGGATTGTAGTGTTATACTGCGCCTTGTTGTAGACTTTGACTCTAATAGTATCTCCATTCCTAACATGAAGCGTTGGACCAGTGCACTCTTCGTTAACGGTGATTATATTATGTAATGCACATAGCTTCCTCACAAGCGTATATTAAAGCAAGATTTTAAATCAGCTAGCCGCAAAGCATTAGTTTAGTTAACAAATCAACAATTGGAATGCATGCATAAAATTTCATATTCTTTATTCACTTCCTAAACATTGGCCCAGCGACACGAGGTTAAATATCACGGGCCTCTTATTTCTCCCCTCCCAATTATTACATACATAAAACCAGAAAGGTAAAATAATACTAAGTGGGACACGGGTCAAAACATATATTCTTCACCAAAGAACACATCCCTTTAACAAATAATTAACACATAGAAATTCAGACATTGAAACTAATTCAAAGACATACAACAAATGTGTGATTGTGTAGCTTTGCATAGGCCAAGGCGGTCATCAAGGTTAGGAATAAGAGCATCTGAAAAAATCTAGCTGCAAATTGTTAAGCAGAACCACATTGATTAATGTAAGATTCCAAACAATAAAAAATTTCATAGATCTAAAACATCTTAGTGTTCTCATTTAATACAATCTTTCATCAAGAACTAGAACACAAGAAACGCATCCATTTTATTTATATTATTCACTGAAAGTAAAATACATGCTCAGACCATAAAATCCTACAAATGGCATGCACAGCTGCTTGACAATGACAAATATAAGAAACTGAAGCCCACTTGTGAATCCTAGATGGATCCACCACATAAACATCACTGTGGGGTTTTCATCTCGGGATCAATGCTAGAACTGGTCAGGCCAAGTTCTCAACCCAAAGATAATAAGATAGATAATACGAGAATGACTCTAAATGCCGAGCTTGTCTCCCCTTCTATAGGCTTGATGGACTTTCTAGAGACTTTATTTTATTATTTTTCTCGGAAACCAACAACAAATACCATGGGTTAATACCATGGGAAAATACCACGGTAAGTACCATGGATCGATTCTATCCACTTTGACTGGATCAAGAAAGGGAATATTACAAATCCTCTTTCCCAAAGATTGCTTGTCCTCAAGAAATCCACTTCTATCCACAACAGAAGCATTTGTACATTGATACCAGGATCCCATACAACCTGATGTATTGTTCCATCCCTCCATGTTGAATGGTCCTGAATGGATCCTTCAATACCTGGATCCCAAACAATCCTCTTACCAATCCTTCCCTCAATAGATTTACCTGGATCCCAAACAATCCTTTGGCCAATCCTTTTCCCAATGGATTCCCCTGGATCCCAATGCCACCTAAATCTTGGGACCTGTGGGTTATGGTACCATTTCAACCCTCCATCGATGTCTACACCAAGTGGTTCAAGCTGTAATTTTTCCTTGGCTATAGGTATCCTCCAAATAATCAACCCATTAATAGAATACTAACTCATAATCTCTCGCCAATCCATACTTGGGAAATAATGAATATCTGCAAATCTACTATGTTGATGTTGTTCGATGCTCGATTCATGCTGCTCTACTTGGTTACCCAACATGATGTATTTGGAGAACTCCGCCCTGGTCTTCTCAATGTATAAAGGTGGGTTGTTGGTGTTGCAAACCTTATCTATGTATTCCTATAGAGCGCTGTTATGGGACTCCCAATTGTACTCCTCATGTGGCCTTGTGAGGGACTTGAGTTGTTCTTTAATACTAGATAGCTTGTTCGATGATTTGGCACATTTCCCTATGAGTTCCTCAATTTTTATGTTCTCCTGTAAGACAGTGTCTCGGACTCTCCAGACTCTTTGCTTCAACAACATAAGATCTGTCTTGAAATGCATGATCCTCTCCTGAAAATGCATGATCCTCTCCTCATTTGATTCTCCTTGGGTGTATTCATCCTAGACCTCTTCACATGTGAGGATCAGTTGTCCATCCTCTCTGGTTGTCAAACATGGATGTACTGGTGGAATGTTGTCTATACCCGATTTCCCATACTCGTTATGGATGTCCTTTGTTGTATTTATAGACTCAACTACCACATCATCAAGAGGAATTGCATCTTTCCTTTCGTCATGTACTTTGTCAAGCTGACTGCTCAGCTTGTCCTGCAAGTTTCTCTGAAGAGCATGGTGTTGCTGCTCACTATTTGTACTTGACTGCTCAGATCCTTCATAGGTCCTCTCCTGAAAACCAGCGAACCCATCTATGGATGAATCCCCATGATCTGAAGAAGTCTCTATTTTTTCTATTTTTTTCGCCTCCTTATTATTTGGATATGAATGGTCAAGTGCCCAAACTCTCTTGCATACAAAGCATAAGCCTTTCCTCCTTAGTTCATTCTTGCTGTCTCCACAAATATTTGTTAGTTCCTCCTTGGTTAACTTCTTTCTAAGTAGTTTGATGCTCTGTTTGATCAATCCCTTAGCTAGTTCATAAGCAGCAGGTGATACAATTAGCTCTTTCCTCCAAATGGCCAGCAACTTGGATCTCAATTGTTCGCAGATGGCCCTATCTTCTCCTAAGATCGGAGACATGATCTTTTGCATGCTATTTTGATGAAGTTTGGATGAGACGTTGTAATTCCGATGCAGAAGTATGGGAGCATCTGAAGGATTAAGTCATCACACTTTAGATCCAGCATAAGTATACCAAATCTGAATTTCTCCATGCGTTCCAAAATTGTGCGCTTCTGGAAAAAATTAAGAACGATGGTGTTGTCCAACCCTTGGAGTGCTTCTACCATTACCTGAAAAGTCCTCCCCATGATGTCATCATTGTACGGAAATAGTGGTGATGTTAAGGCTATGATTTTACTAAGACAAGAGGCGACCATGAGTCTAACCTTTTCACAAGAATGCTCTGAGAACCTAGGTTGTATCAAAGCAAGCATGGATGGCTTCAAGGGCCAACTTGACCCTTCCCATTCTGAGTTCTCTATCAAGGTCAAAGCCATATTTAATGTGTCTAGCTGTAGGAGAACATCTTTTGACTTTGTACCCTACAATTTGGATCCAAGATCAAAGAGACACTTACTTTTTATATCTTGCTTATGGGTATCTTTTGACTGCTGAAGGATAACATGGACCTTTCGAGAGAAGGGTCTGTTGTTCTTCTCTTTCTTCTGATTTGTATGTTGTTGCCATCTTTGATCCACAGAAGTATTGTAGCCCAGAGAACCGACTGATATATCATTATGATGATTCTTGTGGCGTTTCCAAAAATAAAATGATGACATTGACATCAATGGATCTCAATACTTAGCTAATGAGAAACCTGGGAATGATCCCTGTCTAACAATAACTTTCCAGCCTTTCAACAATGACCATATTTGCAAGAAAGATATGAATCTTCCATACACATGAATAAATATCATAGGTACATTTATAATATTCCATACACATGAATAAATATCATGGGTACATTTATTCATAAGAGGCTATATACAAGCTATAAATGGTTTTGTCAATCATGCCTTCAAATATTTTCACAAAGTTAACCCACAGACTTATAAATGATTTTCCATTCACTTATGTCTCCCAATAAAATAATTTACTGAAAAATAAAAATCCAACTAGGGTGATAAATATCACCGAAGTGAGAAATGTTGGTTAGGGCGAAAAATAAATTTCACCGAAGTTCCTTGCATAAAACTCTCAGGCTGGCAGGATGCACAGCTCTGATACCACTGTAAGATTCCAAACAATAAAAAATTTCATAGATCTAAAACATCTTGGTGTTCTCATTTAATACAATCTTTCATCAAGAACTAGAACACAAGAAATGCAACCATTTTATTTATATTATTCACCGAAAGTAAAATACATGCCCAGATCATAAAATCCTGCAAATGGCATGCACAGCTGCTTGAAAATGACAAATATAAGAAACTGAAGCCCACTTGTGAATCTTGGATGGATCCACCACATAAACATAACCGCGGGGTTTTCGTCCCGGGATCAATGCTAGAACTGGCCAGGCAGGTTCTCAACCCAAACATAATAAGATAGATAATATGAGAATGCCTCTAAATGCCTAGCTTTTCTCCCTTTTATAGGCTTGATGGACTTTCTAGAGACTTTATTTTATTATTTTTCTCGGAAACCAACAACAAATACCATGGGTCAATACCATGGGAAAATACCACGGTAAGTACCATGGATCGATTCTATCCACTTGATTGGATCAAGAAAGGGAATATTACAATTAAACGCCTCCATTGTTGCAAAAAGATTTTGCATAGGGTGAAAAATATGAGAATGGCCTCTTAATATCCAAATATAGGAAAGAACTCAATTTAACTGCAAACTCAAATTTATTATTGGGAAAAGACTAGCCTCAACTGATTGAGAGATGGTCAAGGAAAAACATAGGTATCAATTGCAAAAGAAAGACAAAAAAGTATTTATATATGTATATTAGCAATTTAATTCAGTTTAGTCTTCGTTGAATTTGTTAAGAGTTGCTAGGAAATGCTAATGTTGGTGAAGTTAGGCATTGAGATACAAACTTAGTCATGGCGTGCTGCATCCAGGAAGAGGGTACAATGGAGTAGTTGAACTGGAGTAGAATAAGAGAGAATACAACTGTTTAGGTCTCCCTCCTTCCCACAAACTTGAATAGTATTATTATAATTTTTCAATCTTACATTTAGTCCAATCTAACAGCTCATAGATTATTCCATTCCATAAGTATTGCTATAATTAATGCGAGTCATTTGCTATAATTAATGTGAGTCATTTCCATGGTTTTTTCATGGTTTTGTCAGCACACTTCTTCGTCATGGCTATGTGGTGAAGCTAATATAAATCAATCGACTAATTATATGAGATTTTTTCTTAGTTTTGGAAAAGTATCAATCTAGAGTATTGTTCTTTATATCAACATTTGGTCACGACATCTTATTGATTTCTTTCATTGTGTATAAATTTATTGCTTGTTCAAGGTTGGTCTTTGACTTTAGCTAATTTTGTTGAATGAGTGAGATTTCATATGATTTCACCAATGATTGGTGAAGGGTTAATTTATTATGAGAATATCATTTTTGAAGGAAATTTTTTTAAACATAGCGTTTTTTGACGGGAAGCATAAGGACCCAAAACGTCAAAAAAAAAAATTTGTGACGGGTAAAAATAAATCCAAATTCCAACCCTGGTGGCAATCATGGGCCCAAAAATGTTCCTAATTTTCCATTTAATTGGCTTATTTTTTAATTTTCCATTTAATTAGCTATGTATGGAATGTGTAGCTCTAATTTTTGGATTAAGTCTAATTGTATAAAGCAATTGTATTCTTTGGAAAAAATTAGACACATTTTTTCTAATATTCTTGTATCCTCTTATGGCTAGATATGAGGGCAGGTCTTTATTTTCCTTAGTTTGTGCTATGCATTTTTAAATTTTAACATAAAGAAACATTAGTCTAATGGATATTTATGAGGGGCATTGAGATCATAAATACCAATAAACACTCAATTTGATCTAAAATTCTAATTAATTACAAACAATTGATTAAGCAAATGTGTGATATTTAATGACAACTAAAATTCATTATTAAATTAACTATTAACTCACCTTGATGAATTTTACCCTAGAAAGAACATTTTTTAAAAGATTTTTTTAGGGGATTTTCCCCTTAATATTATAATTCACTTACTTCTAAGCATTTTCATTGATGAAAGTGATTAAAATAATAATTCACAATGATAAATTTGATTTTTTTTAATGCTACTTTGTATTGGTGACTTTTAATGCTACTTTGTTTTTTTAAATGCTACTTTGAGTAGCAATGGTAACTTTGAAACTTGTTCTAATTCGAATGATAATGTTTAATTTAGAGTAAATACAATTTCTTAGCTTTAAGAAATGGTGAAGGAACATTTAACTATTTCGAATATTAATACACATAGGTGAAACCCAATGATAATGATACTCATGGATGCATTTCGTATTTTCATGTGTTATATAAGCATCACTACGAAGCACATGAGATCCAAAGTACACGTACATATTTTCCATAATAGAGAAATCACATAGAACTCTGGGAAAAGGGTTTCCATAATAGAGAAATCACATAGAACTCTGGGCAAAGGGTTGCATGATTATTAGGAGAATTTATGGACGAGTGAGAACTTGGGCTACTTGTTTCCATTTCTCCTTTTACAACCATGGTGGGAATTTCTACATCATGTCTAGATTTCCAGCAAAAAAGGATGAAGAACCTTGAATATTTTGATCCATAACCATAAACAAAAGTTGAGTCATATGCATTTTGATACATAGAATTAATGTATGTTGATGAAGCCTGTTACCGAGAATGGATTGTAATTTTATGATGGGCCACTCTTTTTGGCATGAAATTGGAAATTTTTTAAGGCCAAGACGTGAGTAGTTAATGCATCTCATTCAACAACTTTTTTCGGTTCTCTGCATACTTGTATAAATGTATGTGTTGCGGAAAATTTTAGAATATGCTTCAAATTTATTTGTTGTATAGTTTAGGAGATGTACATATTCTACTTTTCTATGATTTTTCAAAAGGATCATCATTTTTCTAAATTGGAATCCATTATTTATGAAAATGATCATTGTTATTGTTGAATTAGGGTTGAGTTATAGAATACAACATCCATTGTATCAAATTAAATTGTGTTATGCAACAACTCAAAAAATAGAAGAAATATAGATCAACGACTAAAAAATAATCCTCTTCGAGGGGAAACCTCATTTATACTACATAAATGAATAATTATTGGATGATACAAATGATAAAACCTCCTTGGTATATATAGGAGTCTAAGGGGCCACAATGTAATGAGAGCGTAAATAAAAATATTAATGTAAGGGCACAATAATAACAATGATGAACTTCTATGGGGTACAACAATAACAACATGGAGGATACATGGACACAACAATAACAATAGGGGGCTATACTGACAATGAAAATAACAATAAGGCAGATACACTAGTATTATAGAGACCTAACATGACCCTCTCCTTCAAAAAAGTGTTGTCCTCAATGCTTCAATAGTTAGAGATGCTTCTGTATAAAATTCTCATCCATTTAAGAACTTTTGAAGTCTAAAATGGGCCTCCTTAGAAAAATGTACAACCAAAATAAACTTTATAATAACCAATAGGATTCAAGATGATGATTTCAACCATGGGAGATGATTCACCATTTTCTGGGTAAACAAGTGAAATAATTAAAAAATAATAAAATAATAAAACAATTTTTTCAACTTGTATTTTCAACTTATCTCCCAAAGGTTTTACTCAAATTTTGAGTGGGATTTCTTTTTGGATGAAAAATGTAATTCCTTATCCAAGGAGTATCCATGTTGGATACTTTCGATGGACTTTGCTACACGAAAAATGATAAATACATGAAAAAATGTGATTGCAACTATTGTTTTTCATGTATTTCTCATTTTTAGTGTATCACAGTCCATCGAAAGTATGCAACATGGGTACTCATTAGATGAAGAATCAAAATTTTCATCCAACAAGTGATCCCACTTGAAATTGGAGTAAACCCATAGGGAGATAAGTTGAAAATACGAGTGAAAAAAGAAAAAAGAAAAAGTACTTTTTTATTTTTTCACTCTAAAATCTGATGATGCAATCTAATCTTATTTTATTATTTCCACTATTATTTTATAATTTCCTTAGGAGGCCCATTTTAGACTTCAAAATTCCCCTAATGCTTCCCATGTGGAATCTTGAGCAGGTAAGTTCTTCCACTTAATGAGATACTCCGAAATTAATTGATTTCGTAGTTGTCAGGTTCTTGTTTCTGTGGCTGCGTCAGGCTCAAATATGTTTTTTCCTTATTTGTCACATTCTAGAAACATTGTTTGAACGAGGATCTTGTCACTACTAACCTTCTTTAAGCATGAAACATGGAAAACTGGGTGTACTCCGGAAGACACAAGTAGCTCCAATTTGTATGCCATAGTACCAATATTTTGCAACATCTTGTAAGGACCATATGAGTACTTGGGTGATAATTTATTATCCTTCCTAGCGTGCTTGAGGGACCTTTGCTTATATGGTTGTAGCTGGAAAAATACCCAGTCACCTACATCAAAACCTATTTCATTTTGATGTTAACTTGCTTATTGTTTCATTCGATTTTGCACCAGATTAAGGTTATATTTTAAGAGTTGGAGAACTTGTTGTTGATGCTTGATGTGATCTTCCACTCCTTGAGCCTTAGAATTTTCTCTTAAGGATGATGTGATGGATGGTGGATGATATCCATAAAGTGCCATAAATGGGGTAATTTTTTGCTGCAGTATGGAAAGACGTGTTATACCACCATTTAGCTAAAGGTAACCACTTGACCCATTGTGTTTGTTTATCAGATAAAATGAAATAAAGATATCCTTCAAACAGTGGTTCACTATCTTATTTTTCCCATCAGATTGAGGATGATAAGATGTTCTATGAGCTAATTAAGTACAATACAAGAAAATAATTTTATCCAAATATTTCCAGTGGAAATGGGATCTCTGTCACTTACAATAATATTTGGGTTTCCATGTAGCTTTTGAATTATTTCCATAAATGCAGTAGCAATTGCACTTACTTTAGAAGGATGAGTTAATGCACACAAGTGTGCATACTTGGTAATTATATCAACTACCACCATGATGCCATTATTTCCTTCAGACTTGGGTAAACTTGTGATAAAATCCATTGAGACCTCCTCCCAACACTGACATGGAATGACTAAAGCTTGTAACAGACCGAGGGTGTTAATTGTATCAAATTTATTTTGTTGGAAAACTAAACATTCTACGACAAACTTTTGAATATCATATTTAAGGTCATCCCAAAAAAATTCCTTTTTGACCTTGTGGTAAGTTTTTAAATATCCTGATTTCCCTCCTAAGGGGGTTGTGTGCAATTCCAAAAGAATATTTTTCTTGAGTTGGGAATTATTACAAAGGTATAAGTGATATTTGTACCATAATGAGTCCCTTTTTCCAGCTAAATGTATCAGATGTACCGGGATTTTGAATGAGTTTCCACACCTCTTCATCATTATTCCATTCATCCCTTGCTTCAATTATCTAATCATGTCGGATAATAGAAATGGCACAAAGCAATGCTTCCACATCCTCATCCATTCTTGAGAGTGCATTTGCAACAAAAAATTGCTACTCCTTTTTGTAGATGATTTCAAATTCATAACCCAACATATTTGTGACAGATTTTTTTTGCTCTTTTGAAGATAATATTTGTTCCAAAAAGTATTTAAGACTATCAAGATATTTTTTTACCTTGAAGTATCTTCACATTAGGTAAGGTCCACATTGCTTTAGCACATGTAATATTTACAACATTTCCTTCTCATGAATAGGTTTGTGTAAATACTTTCCTTTGATTGGACAACTTTCAAAAGAAGCAGGCCTTCCTTCTTGCATTAAAAAATCACCAATTCCATTTCCTGAGGAATCAAATTATACAATAAATGTTTTTATGAAGTATGAGGTAGCTAAGTCCAGTGTTTGGAACATTCCCTCTTAGATATGTTTAAAGGACTTAGTAGCTTCTAGAGTCCAAGAAAATGCATCTTTCTTCAGTAATGTTGTTAGAGGTGCTACTATTGTCCCGTAATTCTTAATAAACTTGGGATAATACCCTGTGAACCCGAGAAATCCTGGAAGATGCTCTATGTTGGTGGGGATTTTCCATTCCTTAATGACTCTAATTTTGTTCGGGTCTACCTTAACACCCTCATGAGATACAATATGACTCAAATATTCCACCTCTTATACTCCAAAAAAACATTTGGAGATTTTTTCATGTAATTGTTTCTCCTCCAAGAGTTTGAGCACCCTATCAACATGTTGAACATGATCCTTCCAAGACTTGATTTAGATTAGTATATCATCAAAAAATACTAACTCAAATTTTATAAGGAAGAGTTTGAAAATGGAATTCATCAAATCTTGAAATGTGGAAGGTGCATTAGCAAGGCCAAAAGGCATGACCAAAAATTCATAATGACCCTCATGATTTCTGAATGTTGTTTTCATAATGTCTTCAGGCTTCATTCTAATTTGATGATATCCTCAACGAAGATCCAACTTGGTGAAGTAAATTGATCCATGTAATTCATCCAACAATTCATCAATGACAGGAATATGAAATGTATCTTTAGTAGTGAGCCTGTTGAGCTCTCTATAATCCAGACACATACACCATGATCCATCCTTCTTGTGCACCAAACCTACTCGAGCATAGAAAGAACTTTGAATAGGTTTAATTATATGGGCCTCTAGAATTTCTGAAACCATACATTCAATATCACTCTTTTGGGCATAGGGATATATGTAAGGTCTCATGTTTGAGGAACACTTCCTGGAATGAAATGAATAGCATGATCATGATCATGAATTACTGGGAGGCCTCTGGGAGTCTAAAATACACTAGAATGATTGTCCAAGACTTTTCGGAGATATGGAGAAATAGATGATTTCGATGTTTGAAACTCTAGTGGGAATAACTGTGCAATTACACCCCATTGTTCTTTCTTAAGAATATTTTTCATGCCATTAGAGTTTATCACCTTTATTGGATTCCCTACAACACCCCTTAATTCAACTGATTTTCCTTCCTAAAAAAAATTCAATAAAAGTTCTTGAAAATTAAAAGTTATCATCCACAAAGATTGTAACCATTGGAATCCTAATACAACATCACCACCACCCAATGGAATGGAAATAATTGGACTATTCAATACATATTCCCCCATGGTTAGCTTAAAATTGTGGCACTTTCTAGAGAAATTTATAGTTCCTCCATTTGTAACCATCACATGATACTCTAGTGTTGGATATGGGAAGCAATTCAATTCCTTGGTTATCTTACAATGAATAAACTTATGGGTACTACCTGAATCAATCAAGATTATTAGATTTTTATTCTTGATATATCCTTGTATCCTGAGAGTTTGAGGAGTGGTAATTCCTGCCAATTCCTTACACAATATGGTAATATTCATTTATTCTCAGCACACTTATGACCTTTAGTGTATTTTCTATCACAACTGTAACAAAACCCCCTTCCTATTTTCTTCTCCATTTTTTCTTGTAACAGCCCTAATGAAAATTCCATATAATAAAGTTAAAAATAATAACTATGGTTGATGAAACACTTATTCCAAGTTGAATGTTGGAAAAAACATTCTAGTGGGTGTTCATTTCGGTTAATATGGCTAAGGAAATTAGAAAAGGCAATGGCCAAAGCTTTGGAAAGGAAAAATGATATTTTTGGCACATTTATTTATGAAAATAATGGAAATTAGGAGAAAAGGGAGACGAAAGGTCATAGGTTGCATGTGAGGAGGAAAATGAAGGAAAATAATGGAAAATGAATATAATAGAGGCCGCGTTAATAAAAATTCTTATGAGGATCAGTTGGCAAGAATTTAATCACATTTTTGGAGCTCTTTCATTATTCCCTGTCACTCTTGGACACTTAGAGTTTTTGGAGCACTTTGGAATTGGAGCAAGAAAGGAAAGAAAGAAGGAAAAAAGAGGAAGCAAGCAAGGAGGAGCAGGGATCAAGTAGCTACAACAAGATTCTTGGTAGTTATCGATTTGCATGTCTATTTTCCTTCCTAGATTTGGCATGCAACGTATTGCATGTGGTTCATTTATGCCTTGGCATGGGTTTTTCCAGGTGTGACAGTGTTTTCAGCCTAGCCTTGCCATTTCCAGATAGCCATGGTGTTATCGAGTTCTCATGTTTTGGTTTAGTTGTATTACCGAATGGATTTGAAGATGAGTGGAGTGGATCTCCGAATTGATATAACACCTGGCCTTCTAACTCCTTAACTGGACTGTGGGTTGCGGTAAAGTAGGATAATGTGTTTCCTTTGTGGGCCTAGGAACCCTCAACTGGTGAATGATGGGATATACGGTAAAGCCTAGAGGTGGTTTTACTTATTTTAGGGCCTGGTAATCTGGTTTTGAATTGCAGTAAAGCCTGAGAGGTGGTTTTCTCTCGATTCAGGCCTAGGAATCCTGGGTTTGGGATATACGGTAAAGACCAGAGATTATGTCTCGGTTTAGGGCCTAGTGACCCCTGATTTAGAATGTGGATTACGGTAAAGCCTAAGAGACTAGGATACAAGAAAATTTTTCATGGTTTAGGGGAGAGAATCTAGTGATATCCATGCTTGTGTTGACCTAGTGATCGGGTGTAGATCACGGTAAATCCTAGTTTATGATTAATGAGGGTGAGGTGGTTTAGCATCGGGATGCCCTGGTTGTTTTTTCAGTTTGAGTCCCACATTCATGCTTGGAATATGGCACGTGGGTGATTGGCTAAAGAGATATTTGGCTCAACTAATCTATGGTCGTGTGGAAGATGGAAGTCCCATCTTTGGTTGGGTTTTAAACCCATTAATGAGAATTTCATTCATTTGGTATTTGATATAAAATTTCACTGGTTATTATAAGGATTATATTTTTGGTGTATCCATGGTATTGATATTTTTATTATGTTGGTCATAAGAATGTATTTTATCAGTGATGATGTATGGATCTATCCATGTTTTTACTTGTAAATGAATGTACAATGTATATTTTGTTAAATATATTTTATTGTACCTTATAATGTATGGGAGAAATGCTTCTTAGCTATTCTTAGATAAGTATCAAACCCCCATGTTTAAATATATTATGTATACCTAATGATGCAATGTTTGTGAAATGTTTGACGGAATTCATGTCATGGCTAGGAGGGGTCTAGATGAGTTCTTGATGATGTGATTTCTTTTGTACCTTTTTTTTTAATTTGATTCATCAACCCCTAAAGTTTCATGAAGTTCTAGGTAGTGACCTAGGCTCTGGGGCTAAAAAGGTGGCACAAATCCCAGAGTTGAAGGCACAGAACTGACCAAACCGGGCCCTGGCCACTACCTTTCCTTGGCATGCTCGTGGCTAAGGATCAAATTGGTCAAAAAGTTAGTCCCCCTTAACGTTTAGGGGCCTGGAAGGTTGTGTTACCTTCTTAGGATGTTTTTGATGTTGTGTAAGGTGTGTTTGTCTTGTTTCCACCAGTTCCACTTCCTTAAGGTCATCTAGGCGGTTTAATCTTATATTAGTAGCCTCTCGTCACATGTTTACCCTAGTTGGTCGGTTACTTGGGTGTATGTGGGAAGAGGGTGTTACATAGTGGTAACAGAGCATAGTTCAACACTTGGACTAGATGGGTGGTGTGTTGGTCATGCTTTTATGTAGGTTGCATATGTTTTTCTCATGCATATGGTGTATTTGTTTGTTGCATCCATGTTTTGTTGGCCATGGTGGCAGTGGTGTCTCCATGGAAGGGTTGATGGTGTTGTTGTCAACATGTTTTCATGAGTGTATGACTGGTTATGTGTGGTTTTTTCTTATGTATTTTTCGTTCAAGCTTCCTTACATGTTGCAACATGTTATGTATGCATTTCTTGTTTATGGTAGGTCACATATTGGGCATGATTATGTGTTGTCCGTGTATGCTTTCTTATGTGATGTTATATGTGGGACATGCATTGGTCATTCATGATTGGTTATACATGTTAAGTGGGTGCATATGGTCAATTTTTCATTGGTTTGGTGAAGTTTGTTATGCATAAGTTCATTGTATGCAATTAGGTCATCATGTTGATATTGGTATGTTATGATGATAATGTGTTGGCTAAGATAGAGTAGGAGATGCATACAATCAAAGTGAAGTTGTAGCATTGGACTTTGACGCAAGAGCATGTTGTCATATAGGTTTGGATGTTGGGTATGTAGGAATGTAGGTTAAGGATTGTTATATGCATTATGGTTATGAGTATTCCTTTCATTCTATTGATGTTATGGTTACATACATTATAGATTATAGTTGATTAGTGCGGTTATATGTACATGTGTCAGATAGTCATGAATGATAGAAACTTGTGGTGGTATGAATTGATATTGTTGTTTTATGTTAGTTATGTTATACGTTGTTGATGAGTATGATATAGGTTAACTTGTTGTTTTTGTATGATAGTTAGCTTTACTATTAGGTTACATGTTGTTGATGAGCATGATATATAGCTTGTTGTTTTTATATGCTAGTAGCTTGATGATTAGGGTTATTTCATTAAGACCTTGATGTTATATGTATAATATTGCTTTGGATTTGCTTATGCGGATGATTAGGGTTATTGCACTCATGTATGAGTAGATATATTTTTAATATTGCATTGTACTAATCCATGCTGACTGTGGATATGTGATTGTTATGCATGATTGACAATTATTTATGAGTTTATGATGTGAACATGTTAGTTGGTTACTTTTATGGATATCCTAATATTATTTATGCTAAGTTGAGATTTTGTGAATTTATATTGTGCTAATCTAGATTGATTGTGCAAACAAGATAGCCTCCCTTAAGATACATTGAGGTATGAGTTTTCTTATGTCGTATACTTGGTGCTTGACTGTTTTGAGTGTTTGATTATTTCATACAGATTATATATTTAGCATGGTATTTTTGCAAGTTGTTTGGTTGTTTGATTAATTGCATGATATGAGTATATGCGTTTGTAAGATTGCATGAGGGAATGATCTTGTTTTAAGATGGTTGTGCTAACAAATATGTGCTGAGACAGTTGGTATATACTTGAGTGTAAGTAGATTATAGTTATAGCATTATGTATTATGAATGATGACTATGAGTTGATTGCTTACATATAACTAATAGCTGGGTGATGTGATAACACATAATCAAGACTCAATTGCAACAGGGTAAATCATAAAAGAAAGGAATTGGGTAAGAATTACTTTGGCTATGCTTGGAAACCATAATTCCAAACTAATGAGTGCTTTTCATACATGAAGTCTTCATAAACCTAATAGTTTCTAGAATTATGTGGACATGTGATATATTTATGAACATGCATTTGACATGTATAACAATTGGTTTCTAGTTTGGTTTGGATTCGTTAAGGGATTGGAGCCCCTTGAGAGATGATATATGTATGTATTCAAATACAAGGCAATTTTCATGGCATAAAAATGTAAGTTAATTGTAATATTGTATGTTTATATTATACACTGACAGTTATGTGTTTATGACAATATGATGCAGGGGATTGCATGGAAAAAGAGATTGCCATGAAATCTTAAAGAAATATCAAGATAAGCTTTCCTTTGAAAGTATTGGGAACCATGGGGATTGAGTCATGGTGTTTATTGCAAGACTTTTGATTTTGGTATTTTGTGATTTTGTTGCGATTTATTTGTGGTCTTGATTGTGTCTAGTGCATGGCCATGCCACTTTGTTTGCGGTGTTGTATTGTTATTGGTTTTCATGGTTTCTTCTTGTTTGTTTCTTGATCTTGCCTTTTGTTTAAGAGTCTTGGGAATTGGTTGGGAAAGAGGAAAGTTAATGGAGCTCGGGAAGAGCTGAATGAAACCCCAACAGGTAATGTAAGACATGGGTGAATCTCAGTGCATGAGTAAGCGCAGCGGAAGGTAAGACTATGACAGCTGGTTGGACTGGTTGGGTCCATTGTGGTAAATGGACAGTGGCAGTACAAAAATGAGAAAGCTAACCAGAAAGGTAAAGAAAGTGGATATGAGGTGTTAAATGCCTTGGCTATGTTGGGATCTATTTTTCTCAACGTTGTGCATTTTGCGCACAAATAAAGGAAGTTATCTTAACCTAAAACTTATTATATCTATCAATTGTGTTGTGATCATGATTATGTTGGTGTTTATATATGTATACATGTATTTATGTCATTTCTGATGGGATCATCGTGGATCATGATTGTTTTATGCTAATGATTATATGTGTGTGTGTGTGTGTCATTATATGATAAGATTTTCAAGCATCATTCTTGCAAAGGAAGGATTTCTTATGCAAGTGAATGGAATGAAGAGGTTCCTAGCTATGAGGAATCAAGTGGCATAACATTGATAAATCTATGAGGTCAGTATCATGTGGATATGATCTAATGTTATATGTTTGTACTATGCCTATGTTTATGTTATGGACAGGTTGTTAGGGTCTTATATTACTAGTGTAGTCCCTTATTGTTGCTAGTGTAGCCCCCTTATTGTTATTGTTGTACCCCTATAGTCCCCATATTGTTATTATTGTGTCCCATAATAGCCCACTATTGTTATTGTTGTCCCCTTACATTATTATTGTTAGGTCAGCTAGCATTATTTTGTGACCCCATGGACTCCTATATATAGAAAAGAGGTTTTTTCATTTGTATCATATAAGAATTGTTCATTTATTTAATGTAAATGAGGTTTCTCGCTTGAAGTGGCTGATTTATAAGTCGTTGATCTCTCTATTCTTCTATTTTGTGAGTTGGTTTCATAAAATTTGGTTTTAGAGCTTTGGATTCTAGGGTTTCGCTGCTTCAAACAGGTCATGGTTGAATTTTTGGTATAACCTTTTTTCTATGAAAGTTCAAAAGCTAAAAAATAAACTCATTTGCAATGCGATCCGGAGTAACTTTGGGGAAATATTTCAGATCTTGGTTCGCAATATTTCAGAGATATGATCTGTGGAAGTTATGGTTTTTGGAGGGTCCCGAATTTCATCTCAAAGAGGTGACCTTGGGAAAATCGTCATATCTCTCTCTTTGATAATTAGATTAGAATTTTGTAAAATGTGGTCGAAATTACATGGAATTTAGTTTCATGTGTATCAATTTCAGACCCGAAGGAGGAAACAATGACACGTGGCACGCCTTACAAGTTTTCTCTATCAAACCAATCCACAATTAGGACATTGTGGGAAATTGGCCATAACATTTCCTTGAAGAATCCAAATCAGGTCAGAACTGTGGCATTGGAAATAAGATATAGATGGATACTAAAGGACCAAAGATAAAATCATGGGGATCTGAAATTACAAAGATGCATCAGTTTCAATATCGTGCTCCTCAAAATAAATAAAAAGGTGCATAGTTTTTTAAAAATTGCATAAGACTTGTTTGGAAAATTAGTTTGAACTTGTAATAATCCAAATTTTCCATCAGCTAATTGAAATATTAGAGTTCTTACTTTTCTTGTTTAGATAAGTAATTAAAAGGGTGGAGGGACCCATAAACCTAGTAGATGAATAAAATCTACTTCTATAGTGTGAATGTGGGTTAATTGAGTAGTGGAGTAGCATTATGGAGTAGTGGAGCAACATAATAATGAAGAAAGAGTGCAGTTCATAGAGAATTAATGAGGAACATGATGGAGATACTGGAGGAATAAATGTAATATGATGGAGATAGTGGAGAATCAATTGCAGAGATGATGGAGGAAGTGGTTCATTAAATGCACACATGATGGAGGAAGTGGAGAGTAATTGCAACAGTGATGGAGATTATGGAGGCAACGCAATCTTTATGGAGACTAGTGGCCACACGTGCAGCGCAGTTATGAGGTGGGCCAAGAGCTAGGGAAGGCTCAAAACCATAAGAGGAACATGAGGGAAACAAAGGAAGGGGGAGTCTGGATTTTTATTTTTGAGTGTCGTAAGACATTTCTTTGCACGCTTTAGCTATTAAGCTAAGTCTGATGTGTTGTTTGGTACTGGGTTTTCTCGAGCGGGAATCCCACCCTTAACCACGGGGGAATTCAAGTGCCTACTCTGGGAAGGTTTTCTTGGGAAGCATTCATCGTCCGGAAATTAGTGCCACTTTTAGCCACTCTCATCTGCACTTCCAGTTACAGGAATTACGCATTCCTAAAATGGAGCTTGAGAGTTGGAAGGTTATTCTCAGTACTTCAGCTGAGAAACCTATGGAGGGATCAGCCCTTCACACTATGGATCCATTGTAGTCTTCTGGGAGTTTCATTGTCATATCTGGCATCAGGCCATATATATATTCTCCTATCCAGCAACATTTCCTGCAGGAATTGTGTAGTTTTGCAGTGAGGTTTTGAGGACAAGAGGAAGTTCCAAGAAACTCAGCTTGGAATCCTATGAGGGATTAATCATTCACTCCGGGGATCACTTCAGTAGCCTGGGATCATAATTGTATTATCTATCAATAGGATACATCATCATCCCTCCTAGACAACGCAATATTTCCCAGTAGTTGTGCATGCAACAGTTGCATATTCAGTGGAGGAGCTAGATCTCAAGTTTTGAGCTTGGGAAACCCTTCAGTTAGTGAGATGCGTGCATGCTATTGTAGTTGATATATCATCATTTCATACCCATATCAGCAGTTGTCTTCAGGGAGTGCGTAACTCAGTTAGCAGGGATGTAGTGTGCAACCCAAAAAGGGCCAAAAATCCAAAATCAAAATCCGGCCAGACCATTTCTGGGTTTTTCTGGGTTTTTTGAGTACAATCCATGGTTAAAATCCCAGATCTTTCTGAGCACTCCAGCAACCTCGTGAAAATAGATATTATTCCCAGTAGCAGTAGTTTATACTTTCCAGTACTAATTTTCATTAGTGTATTTCAACCATCTTGTGGCTTGAGTGCATTCCTTTTGGAGCACTGTGTACTTATATTGTTGTTGATACATAATGATATGGCTCAACTGTTTCTGCTCATATGTATGATGTTCTAATGTATTCCAAAATTTTTCTAATTTTATATATTTTATTCTTATTTGGAATTGTGCATATGTTCTATATTCCTATCTTTCCCATTTTGGGATATTAAAGTGGTATCAGAGCATGATATTTGGCTCAACTTGTGGGAATTTCATGACATCAGAGCAATAAGAAGAAGAAGAAGAAATAGAAGAAATCTTCAATGGTAGAAGAATTGAGTTTTTCCACACTTCTCTTCATATCTATGCAAGATATCACCATGGAGATCAAATAAATGATAAGTGAAAGGCAAAAGGAAACCTTAAGAGGGTTTTAGAATAGAGAAGGTCTGAGCACTTCCTATCAACAGTATAAGCAACCGACGGTGCAGAAAGTTCCACAACGCCCTACTATGCCCACTTTCCTTGCAGAAGGAAATGAATGGCATGGAGATGGAGCATATTTGGAGCATGATACTCTTAGTGATTATCTTTCAGAGTACAAATCTCAATCTAGAGCATTCAAAGAGAATCTGACTTTCCAGCAGTTTTTTCAGATTAAAGAGAACCGGAGACCTCGCAGCAACAATAGAGGAAGATTGTGTATGTAGAATAGATTCTTTCTGCCTACATTAGATGGATCATCCCAAAGCATGGTAAAGGCTTGGATGTATAAGTTATATGATTTCTTCCAGCTACACCCAGTAGTGGAAGTAGAGGCTATTCAGATTGCAGTGCTATACCTTGAGGGTGAAGCAAATGACTAGCTAGTCTCTCCGCAATAACCTTGGAGATCAATTTATATAATATATTGCATAATGATATGGGCCAAAATTCCCAAAACGTTTCTGGTTCTCCAACTTTTGGAATCAATGCAATGTAAGTGGACTTTAATGCCCCCAAAATATGTCCATATAAGCAAGATTCCTCAACCATGGTGCATATGTCGTTTCCCAACAAATGGAAAAAATGGAGAAAAAATTCAACCGTCGAGCCATCCGAGCCCAGAGATTTATCCTTCTGAAACGATGTCAAAACATTGTGAATTTCCTGAAGTGAAACTAGGCGGAATAGAAGGTTATTTGCGTCCAGATCGAACATAACTGGATATTCTTGGATAGCACAAAGTTGATCCTCTAGTTTGCAACATTAGTAACCCTATAGCTTCTTTAGAAATAGCTTTTAGCCTCTGCCTTAAGCTCCTCATCAGAATATTTATATGATCCATCCTCCCCCATAGTGCGCCAGATCGCATTCTTATTCCTTCTGTGATTTGAATTTTTTTTAAAGAACTTGGTGTTCATGTCGCCTTCCTTGATCCAGGTCGCCCTCCTCTTCAAATGCCTTGAATTCTCTTGAATGATTAAAACATGATTTTTCCTGTTTTCTAGATCCTTGATCCTATCAAGGGATTAATTATCGTGGAACTCCATAGAGAAACAATGGCTGAGGGAATCAATCTCAGAAGTGATGGAGTGAATTTTAGACAACAGGTCTATTTTTATATTTCTCTCCCAAATCCGCACTTTACTCTTTAGTGCAGCCTACCATCTAGTGAGTTTATCCATAATCTGTATCCCATTTCCATCAAGACCAGTACCCCAAAATTCACTAACTAGTTCATTAAAAGATGCATCCTTGAGCCACGTGGAGTTGAATTTGAAAGGGATGCCCCTTCCAAGCCCCTCTTGTCTCCATATAAACAAAATTTCCCAATGATCAGAAACATTGGTATGTATCACATTTGATCTGCAATTTCCAAGTGTCTCATATAGTCCCTCGTGGATAAGGAATTTGCCCAATATTTTCCCAACATATTCATGTCCACGTCTGCCATTTTTCCAAGTGGGAACCAGCGGGAATGGAATAAAATCATATAAATGATTGTCATCACACATCTGAAGGAGATAATTAGAGAGAGGGTCCACATGGGATGTAGCGCACCAGTGCTCAATGGGATAAAAAAATAGCATTAAAATCACTTGCAATAATAAGAGAGCTAATATGAAGTATTCCAAAGTCCCAGACACGATCCCAGAAATGACGACAGTCCAAATATGGTGCATATATATTCCAAATATGAATCCTCCTAGCCGAACCCGAATGTAACTGGAGAGCAAGATGGCATGAAAAAAATTGTAAGCTCGAAAGTTTTCAATGCGAGGATCCCACATAGCAATGAGAACCCCCGATAGGTCATTTGATCCAAGGGCACAAATAGACCAGTTGGGGAGAATGACATGAATTTATTCAATGTATTTGAGGCTCGTGGCCATGGTTTCCTATACAAGGATAATTGAGGGGTGGTGAGACAAAAAAAGGTGACAGAGGGAAAGTCTCTTTGTGGCGTCCCCCAGGCCACAAATAATATAGGAGAAGATGATCATCATGACGCCGAAGAACGAGGCATCCCCACTCTAAGTGCCCCAAGAAGGAAGGAAAAAAAAATATGAATGTCATGTAGACCACCATAGTAAAAAATGAGTTGTTTGTCGTGGCTCCGTCCACGAAAATGTCGGCTGCCCTGCCATCTTTTATGTGAGTAGTGATATTTCTGCCAGATCTTGGGCTAATGGTGGTAGAGGTAACCATAGGATAAGAATCATGCATATTGAGGGTGTCCATATCCATATTACGGTTGTGTTTTAGGAATTTCAAATCACTGTTGATAGAGTTGTGGGGGGAGGATAGGTTTAAAGGTTCTGAAGGAAGGCACGAAGTCTTGTGGGAAACAGAGGAAGAGGGGTTAGTGGGGCCCAATGGAAGAAAGTCCATGAATTGCATAGGGATGGAAAATAGAGAAGGATCAACAATAGAAGAAATGGGTGGGGCCAAGCTTGTAGGCGGGGATGAGATAGGGATGGCCACCGAGTAGGGATCCTCGTGGAGAGAAGAAGATTGATCAAATTGTGAGAGAGGCATCTCAAAATCAGTGTCCATAGTATCATCAAAAGATTTGAAAGTATGTGGTTTGGATTCAGAATCTCGACGGGTGGAGTCACGACCATCTGATCTCGATTGAGAGCATCCATAATGGCATTGATTTCCCCACGGGGATGTCCGTGCATGAAGTCGTCGCAGACAATGCTCTAGAAGGGGCCCATTACGATGGCATAATAAACATTGGAATGGTACATTACAGAGTCAACACGTTGATGAAAGCAGGGGGGGCCCATTGTAGAATGATTTGTTCAGTGATTCCACCATTCATTTCGACCTCCACAAGTAACCATTCAAGACGTTTGTCCTACACTCCCAAAGACCTCGGATCCATGTAAACAAAGGAACCTAAAGAATTTCCAATATCAGTAAGTGCTTGCTTCGACCAGAATTCAAGAGGGAGTCCAGGAAGTTTAACCCAAGTCCATTGATTTCTCGAAGTGTTGGTGATGGGATTGAAACCCACATACCAGTGGTGAAGAAATAAGAAACTACGTCCCTGAACCGACGAAATTCCCAAAACCTTCTCTGTGTCCGCCTGGTGGAGAAAGTGAAAACTAAACCATCGATTTAGTAAGATGTTGACCTTCGGGGTATACCTAAGCAGAGGTTTCCAGTGAGCCAGAACTCTTGCCTCCATATCCAAGTCTTGAGCCCCCCGAAAAATGTCATCTCCCAACCAGGGCCTTTTTTTGAAGGCTTTCAATATGATCCCACAGGATGTCATGTCCAAAACTGAGGAGTTTTGGCTCCATAACAAATTTTACGACTCAGGTCCCATGTCTACGTTTGCGTTGTGCATGAGCCAAAAAATTTTGTGAATCGTGGGATGGTTGATAAGACAAAACCCCACTACCACCGTCGAAACCATGTGTCAGAGCTACCCCATGCAGAGGCCTAGTGGAATAGTTTGGATATGGCATGTCACGGGTCCCATGAAGATTCTGAGCCACGTGGTCACATGGCATCCCCCGTCCGGGACCTATCCCCATTAGTGGTGGTCTACCACCCAAGCATTCCACCTCCAATGTGGCATGTAGAAATAATTCTTATTCTGATGTGTCCCCATCTAGGGATGCCAAATAGTCCTCCATCTCAGATGTGCGTTAGAAGAGATCTTATGTAGGTAAACAAAGTCAATCATGTCCAACTGTCACTAAGACATACAAGTGGTTGAAATACTTGCATGGGACACATCGCGTACTCAAACATGTACAAGAATTTAATAAGAAAATACCCACGGACCGTAGAGTCCCACTGCCAATATGTGCAATAAGAGAATAAAATATAATAAAAATATCTAGTGTTAGAGGATATCATCATGCCCAAGAAAGAAAGATCCGATGGAATAAATTCAGATAACTTGAGGAGTCTCATCCCAACCAAATATGCGACAAGAAATATAAATACCCAAGGATGGAAAGAAAATTCGAAATGATGTGCCGCTGATCCCAAGAAAATCATCTGTGTTCGAGGAGGAAAAAGGTCGTAATCATAAATATGGTAGGTGGCAAGACAACGAAAGCCCCAATGTCCCCTAGAAAATTTGAAAAGATGTAGAAAACCTATGATACCTTCCTGTCACCCCGGCATGTAGCCACCCTGCCACCTGAGACCACCGCCACCCCCACACTACCCTGTAGTCCAGGAAAGATATAGCGAAAAACGAGAATTATCGAAGAAATCCCACAACCCAGATCTCAACCATCCACACACAATCTAGAAAGCCCCTAGGATGCGAGACATCAGTGAAGAAAAACATAATAGAGGTGTTATTCGCAGCAGAAACAACACCAGTAACCACAAATATGACACTAGTGATGACAAATCTTAAAACTAATGTCCCTGAAAGGTTGTGAAATGATAAAAGAGTCCAGCCATATTTGCCACAAAAAGGAAAAGGTCCGAACCTCCGCTTCTTCAATGTCAGACAATGAATGCCCAGTGAGGAAACCTTTAAACCAAGACAAACAAAGCACCATATGGTTGAAAAAAGCAGGGATGTCGAGCCTAATAATAGAAGTAATGGATGTGGGAGCCTGTCAAACAAACCAAAGAATGCGTCGGATAGATTACATCTAGAGAAAATCCTCAGAAAAACACATATCAAGGTGGCCAAAGTGTTCAATACAAATGTGGATAAGAATAAAAATGGCACAGATGAAAAGGATAAGGATATGGAGTAGTTCCAAGATCATAGCAAAGAAACTTGGGCATAAGCTAGATAAGAGTGACCAGGAGCCCCCACATGAAGAGATTGATTAGAACAACTGAAACAAAAATATGAAATGCAGAACTACCCACAATATTAAACATGCACTTATGAGCTGCGTTGAAAAACAGGGTAAGATATGTCGAGGAATCTAAGGGATATAAAAAAAGTAGGTAGACAATATGGAACAAAAGCCAAATAAAGAAGCACAACAAGCATAAGAGGAATAAGGCACCAGAGAGTGTGCTTAGCCAAGAACTAGGGGAATCAATGGAGAGATGCATGACCCTAATGAAAGCCCTAAGACATGAGTCTGGTAAGGTAGAAACCCTCCACAGACCCTAATATGTATTGTACAGAGAGAACCAAACAAGGGAATGTATCTGACATACATGATAAATGAAGCTATTTACTATGTAAACACCTGACCACAATGAAAAGGCTAGTAATGAACGCCCATGAATCACGCAGAGATCCCTATAAAAACATTATTTAAACCCTCTTACTTCCCCCATCTCCTATTTATTACCTTTTAGTGTTTCTCTTCTTTGTAGTTCTTGTTGGGTATGTGTTATATTCTTTCCACGACTAGTCACGCATGGGGGGGTCACAGGGGGGGCGAGAGCCCCCACTGTACGTTGCATCGGGCGCAGCAGGGGGTTCACAAGGGGGGCGACAGTGCCCCGAGAAAAAAAATATGGTCCTTATTTTCCAGTGGGCGGACCTGCCCATGGTTTTGTGCATGGGTTTGCACATGGTTTTGGGGCATGATGGTTTTCGGCCCCTGGTATTTTGTAGATCCAGTCAAGGGAAATACGGTTATGTTCTAATCCAAGGTTAATGGATTGGGGTTTATGTATGCTTCGGCATGTATATATATATGTGTGTGTGTGTGTGTTGTAACACTAAAATGAATATAATGAAAAATCAAGCTGGTCGTCCCAATTTGGGATCCAAGGGAAAATCTCTGTGTATATCTGTTTTATGTTTTATGCTCTCGCTATTTTTATTTTCTTTTTTTAAGATTCGTTTGCAGATAATTTCTGTACAAGGTTAAAACCTACATTTGGTATCAGAGTTGTTTTGGCTTCAAGGGGATGCCTTTGCTGCTAAGGGTTTTTTGCTCGGGCCTGTGGAAGACCCTATTCAGTAGGAGATTTGCGGGATCGATTCTTGCGGTGAAAGAATATGGTGAGCGGCGGGAAGATAAAGATCAAGAAATTTAATGGTCAGAGTTTTGAGTTGTGGAAGCTCAAGATGAAGGATCTGTTGGTGGATAAAGATCAGTGGATTGCGGTAGATCCGGGTACTAAACCAACGAAAATGTCAGATGAAGACTGGAAGAAGTTGTATCGGAAGGTAAAGAGCACAATACGGCTGTGTGTCTCAAATTCAGTATTGTTGAATGCATCTGGGGAAGCTATGGTGAAGACCTTGTGGGAAAAGCTAGGGACTTTGTACCAATCTAAGTCTCTGGTGAATAAATTGTTCCTATGGAAAAAGTTGTATAACATGAGGATGAAGGATGGAGATTTGGTGACAGAGCATCTGAATGCCTTCAATACTGTGGTAAGTCAGCTTTCATTTTTTGATATTAAAATATCAGATGAAGATAAGTGCATCAGTTTGTTGTGTTCTCTACCATACTCGTGGGACAATCTGGTTATTGCAATAGGTAGTAATACAACTACCTTGAATTTTGATGACATTGTCTTAGCCTTACTGTCAGAGGAAATGAGACAGAGAAATATGGAGGGTCAGAATGGAGATGCCTTATCTATACGAGGAAGGTCCCATAATAGAAACAAGAATAAGGTTTCAAGTGGGAGATCTAAATCTAGAGGGAGATCTAAATCTCCTGGAAAGTTTGTAAAGGTGTGCTAGAAATGCGGAAAGGAAGGGCACTACAAAAAGGACTGCAGATCTAGAGCTCCTGAGAAAGGAAAGGGATATGATGATGCTCCTTCTGTAGAGGCAAAAACCACCTCAGATGAAGGTGGGGATGTGTATTTGGCTTCCTCTTCAAATACACATGTAGATCATGAGTCATGATTGGTGCATCCTTTCACTTCACTCCTCATGGGGAGTGGTTTTGCGAGTATGAGAAATATGATGGCGGTGATGTCTTCTTAGGTGATGATAGGAAGTCCAGAATCATCGGACGTGGAAAATTCAAGCTGAAGCTGCAAGGTGGAAGGATTAGAACACTTCCTGGTGTTTTTCACATTCCTGCATTGGCCATAAATCTGAATTATGTAAGCAAGATGGATGACGCAGGTGTAAAAAAAGTGTTTGAGAAAGATGCCTGTAAGATGGTTCAGGGAGCAATGGTATTAATGCGGGGAGTTCAGATTGGAACTCTGTACAAGCTTCAGGGCTGCACTATTATTGATGGGTGGGACAATTCTGTGGTTCCCGAAAGTGGAGCGAAAAGCCTAGCGGTCTCTAGAGAAAAGACCATGCTATGGCATCAAAGGCTTGGACATATTGGAGAGAAGGGCCTTCGGATACTGCATGGAAATGGTATGGTAGAAGGTATGTCTAATAGCTCTCTGGATTTCAATTTCTGTGAACATTGTGTATATGGGAAGCAGAATCAGGTGAGTTTTCCTTCTGGTGCTAAGAGGGCAAACAAGATATTAGAGCTTGTGCACAGTGATGTGTTTGGACCTGTGTCGGTTCCATCACTGGGTAAGTCTGTGTACTATGTTTCATTCATAGATGACTTCTCAACGAATACATGGATATATTTCTTGAGGAAGAAATCTGAAGTCTTTGACAGATTTAAAGAATTTAAGGCTCTAGTGGAAAACCAGACAGAGAAGAAGATAAAGGTGCTGAGGACAGATAATGGTGGGGAGTTCTGCAAGAAGGAATTTGAAGAGCTCTGTAAGAAGTGTGGTATAGCACGACATAAGACTACTCCATACACACCTCAGAAAAATGGAGTTGCGGAATGAATGAACAGAACGCTGATGGGAAAGGCAAGAAGCATGCTCAGTGGTACCAGGTTAGGACAAGAATTCTGGGCAGAGGCAGTGGAGACTGCATGTTACTTGGTTAACATATCACCTTCATCAGCGTTGGAGGATAAGACTCCACATGAGGTATGGACTGGTAAGAAACACTCTCTTTCACATCTGAGGGTATTTGGATGTGATGCATATGTACATGTTCCAAAAGAGAAAAGGACCAAGTTGGATAATAAATCTGAAAGGTGCATATTTATTGGGTATAATGATGGTTTAAAGGGTTACAAGATTTGGAACCCGGAAACAAGGAAGGTTGTGTACAACTGAGATGTGGTGTTTAGAGAGGTGAAAGATGTTGTTAAAAATGAAGTCCTATCAAAGGAACCAGAGAAGATAGAGTTTGAGCTAAAGGAGGATGAATCAGACTCTACAATAGAAGAAGACTCAAAAGAGGAAGAGCCATAAACTCCAGCAGTGAGAAGATCAGTTCGGGAAAGAAGACAACCAGAAAGGTATAGTCCATCTGCTTTCTGTTCAAATTTTTCTTTAACTATAACTAATGATGATCCTAGAACCATCAGGGAGGCAGTATATTCAGAGGATGGAAAAATCTAGAAGGAGGCCATGGTTGATGAAATGGCATCCTTGCATAAAAATGAGGCATGGGATCTGGTGGAGTCGCCGGGTAGAAGGAAGCCCATCGGGAGAAAATGGGTGTTTAAGAAGAAAAATAATGTAGAAGGCAAGGTGGAGAAATAAAAATCTCTGTTGGTAGCAAAAGGTTATTCCCAAGTGTCGGGAATTGATTTTGGTGATATTTTTTCTCCTGTTGCCAAAGTTACTTCTATTAGATTAATTTTATCTGTTGCTGCTGCATTTGATTTTGAGGTAGAACAAATGGATGTGAAGACATCATTTCTTCACGGGGATCTGGAAGAGGAGATCTACATGAAACAACCTGAAGGCTTTATGGTGAAGGGGAAGAAATAACTGGTATGCAGGTTAAAGAAGTCTCTGTATGGGTTAAAATAGTCACCAAGGATGTGGTATCAAAAATTTGATACCTATATACGAGGACTTGGATTTACCAGAAGCAAGGAGGATCACTGTGTTTATTTTAAATTAATTGGTGACCGTGTTATTTATTTGGTCTTGTATGTGGATGATATGTTGTTTATTGGAAATGACAAAGAAATTATCCAAGATTTGAAGACCCAACTGTTCTCTGAATTCGACATGAAGGATCTTGGTGCTGAAAACTATATTTTGGGCATGGAAATTAAAATATATCAGGCAAAGAGGAAGCTTTGGTTAAACTAGAGGAAGTATGTCGAGACTATATTGCAAAGGTTCAATATGCAGGATAGTAAACGGGTGAACTTTTCAATTCCTATAGGTACAAAGCTGTCTGCTAAATAGTGTCCTAAGACACAAGAGGAAGAGGAGGATATGTCACGTGTTCCATATGCAAGTGTAGTGGGTAGCCTGATGTATGCAATGGTCTGTACTAGACTAGGCATTACACATGCAGTGGGAGTATCGAGCAGGTTTATGTCAAACCCAGGGAAGGAGCATTGGACAACAGTGAAGCAGGTATTCAGATATTTGTGTGGCACTAGTGATTATGGCTTGTGCTACCAGGGAAGACCAGGATTGGAAAGAGTGTTGGACATTCGTGGTTTTGTTGATGCAGACTGGGTTGGAGATATGGACCAAAGAAGATCTACAAGTGGGTATGTGTTTAGCCTATTTGGAGGTGTAGTTAGTTGGATGAGTAAAAGACAGTCTGTAATGGCTCTTTCAACTACAGAGGCAGAATACATGGCAGACACTTGTTATCACTCTAGTAAATTCTTAAGTTGTGGGATTTTGGATTTAAGTTGAAGAACTCTAGAGGTAACCACAAACCTACTTCAAACTTTAGGATCTAGCCTTCCTAGGGTTCAGAGAGGGCTCTCTCTTTAAGATTTATCTTTGTTTTGATTTATAATATTAGGCTAGTTATGAAAGTATAATTTGGTTTTGGTTTAAAGGGTTTGGCGGGGAAAAATCACTTGGAGGTAAGATAGAGAGAAATCTAATTTTCCATTGGGCTATGGAGTCTAAATCCAACTAGAAGCACTAGAAATCAAGGCTAAAAAGGTACAAATATATTCAGGGCAAGATAGATAACCCTCATAGATTTGGGAAAGTGGTTTTTTGTGAGGTGGTATGATCGGGATAAAGGGCACTTAAGGATCCTTTGATCCGGAAAATGGAAGTAGAAGGCAGAGGTCAAACGGGAGTGAGAGAAATTAAGAATTCTCAACACCAGAAATCAGAAGAAAACATTAAAGTGGAAACTAGTTAAAGACAGGGAGCACTTGACTAATCCTGTAGTAATACTCCTAGTTACACATTCAGACAGAACAAACAAAAAATGAATGCATGAAACTTAGAAAAGGAAATAGTGACAAGTAGGAAGTACTTCACTCATCAGCTTATCACAGGGATCCTGAATTATGATGCGAGTCAGCTTGTCCAGTCTGCTACTTCGAATTCAAACACACAATAGCTTCCAATGTTCAACAAAAATATCTATAATAATTCCAGCAATTTTATTCCACACTGAATACTTCTAATGTAGAAGTATTTATACAATTTTTTTTTACAAATATCCTAGAAGAGTTCTAGGAATTATCTTAGGAAAAATAAAATATCATTACATAATAAAAGGGACAACTGCTTAACAAACAACAAGCTGTCCTTTTTATCCAAAATAAATAGAACTGTTTAGCTAACAAAGAGCTGTTGACTGTCTATGTGTCCTACTTGTTGGCTGCTAGGAAATATCTTGCATTTGACTTGACTTAGCTGATAATATTTCATCTGATACTCTTTGACCATTAGTTTCACTGATTTACTACTGTAAAATATATTTTTGGCAGTAAAAACTAGCAAACTATCCTTTTATTTCAACTATTTCTTTTGACTGTTTTTTAAGGTAATCTTATTTCACTGTTTTACCTTTCATCTTTAAATCAAATCAGTAAAAGTTTGCCACTATTCTGCCTTGGGAATTTGGAAATTCCTCAATTTCCTGAAATTCCCATCAGCCTCTGTATATCTAGCAAAGGTAGGCTTGATGACAAAGATATTCTTAATCTCATGTTGTAAAAAGAATAGATCTTCAAAACACTGAAGGAGAACTTTCCTTGTAGGAGTGCCTTGTGAAAGTGGCTTATTTACTTGCTCTTTAGTAAACTCCCTGATATTTTTACCATAGTCCTTCTGGGGCATAAGTTTTTCATTAAAAACATGTATGTCTGGTAAGCCCCTCTGTCTTAAATTTGTGTATTTCACCATAAATCTAGTTATGGCCAAGTTCATTGCTTCACATTTTTCTTCAAGATTGTTCATTAAGCTCTTTTTAGTGATAACCTTTTTGATTTGTAAGATGGTTTATGTCCTATCTAAGACTTGCAATTCTTCAAGTTCCTCTCTGTTCTTGTTGTTCAGAAATGTAATGAGTTTTAAAGCCTGAGTAGGGTTATTAGTCAACTCATCTTTTGTCTTTTGTATCTCTGTCTGGGCTACCAACAATAATTATTTCTACTCATAGATAACTTGAATTGAAGGCCATTGATTATGAATGGCTTCAATTATGTTAGTCCAGAGATGATTTTTTATATAAGAGATCTGATCTGTGAAAGCCAATTCTTTTTGTAAATTCTTGAGCTGTTCTCCCAATCTGATTACTTTTTGTTCATGGGTTTTAGCATTTATCAGAGTTGTTTTATTTGTAGCTTCAATATTTTCAATCATATTTTTCAGTCTGTTGATTTCATTTTTCTTTAAAGACATTTCTTCCATGGCTTTGACAATTTGGCTGGCTTCATCTGTTTACTGTGCATTTGTAGTAGAAGAGTCTGTAGCTGAAGTGGTGACTGAAATCACTAGCATTTCAGTTGCCAGTGGGCCCTTTGGTGTTAGCTTCTCATAAAGTAGAAGCCACTGCAGTAGTTACCACTGGGATGATTATAGGAATTATAGGAATCTCAGGTTCTTTTACAGTCTCTTTCTCTTGGACAAGCTGGTCCATTTGTGTTTCCATCTCTTTAATTTGAGCAGTTAATTTGAGTATGAGCTTCATCATTTCTTCTTTCTCATTATGATCCTGGAGGGTTTCCTTTGTTTGTGGATGCTCACTTTGAGGAATCTTGGGCTGTTTCCTCAAAGCTGCTATGTCTTCATTCTTCTTCTTGATTGATAGTTCTACTGCTTGAATGTTTGAGGGATCATATCCCACCTGTAAAACTAATTCCTCTAAGGCTTTAATCCTTAGGTCCTTGGCATATAAGGATGATTTATCCATTTTCATCTAATCTTGCATATTAAGGATAGTATTTTGTAGCTTAGTAGCACTCATTGCTTTAGTTACCACTATAGAATACAACATTTCAGAGCTATGCCTATGAAATTCAATTTGGTCTAGTTCATAAATATTTTCTGTGTCTACCTCAAAGTCCACCTTTTTATAGTCTGCTATTGTTTGGGTGCTGAGGTATTAGGTTGCAGGAATGATATGATCATTTTGTTGGTAGAATAATCAAAGGCTGATAATAGCCTATTTTTATTTCCAGGCTTTTGTTTCAGAAATTGAGAATATATCTCAGTCTTTATCTCCTCATTCTTCTACTTAATCTACTTGTATTTCTCCTTGATGTCCAAATCCTTTTCCTCAGCTGATTGTGAGGAAGAGGCCTCCACGTTATTCTATTTTTCAATCATTTGTGTGTCTACCTGGTTTTCTGTTTTCTCTTTTAGAATTTCACCAGGTGTTTCATTCACTATTACTATTGCTACATCATTGTTGACCTCTGGAGAATCTGTTTCATCAATATCAAAAGTAACTTTCTCCTTTTATACTGAACTGAGTTTGGGCTTTTTATTATATATCAATTTAAATTTTGTCTCAGTGGTTTTTTTTTCTATGTAGGCTCCTTCTTCCCTGCTTCTCTTTGCTGATGCTTCTGGTTGTTTGACAACTTCTAGAGCTTGTGATGTATCAGTTTTATTTTTTGTATTAGTCAATGTGTTTTCCAGCCATTCAATTTGATTCACAAACTTTTCTATGTCAGGCTTGGCTTCATGGATAAAAGGTGTCAACTTGCACTTTACCCTTAGCTTACTCAAGATCCCTTGAGGATCATAATTCCATGAAAAACTTTCCTAAAATCTGTACTCTGATAGCTTCTTAGTAATCTCCTTTTCTGCATCTCTGTTGTTGATTATGAATGGGCCAACTTGATTCTTTAACTTAAACTGAGTCTTATTTTTGGCAGCCATAAAGTTAATTGAATTTGAGTTTAGAATTTTTCTAAGATATTCTAATGAAAAATTTCTCATACACATGTGCTTGGGCAACTTATAGGGTAATAAGTTAGACCCAAAAATCCTTAACTCAGTGTATTTTTGATAGAGATACCAATCTCCAACCTTATTTTGTTCTGAGAGCTGTAGAATTCTTTTCATCTCCTCACTAATCCTGGGTTGTTCTGTTTTATTCAATATGTTCACTGCTGGATATAAAAAGAGCTCTGAAAAATCTGAATATGTAAAATCACTGCCCTCTTTTCTAAGTAGTGAGGTCCAAAAAATTATAGAAAGAGGATTTTCTTCTATATCCATCTTTTGTAATGAAATAGGAAACTTCTCTGCTTGAAAGAATAGAAACAAGTGGAAAATATAAGATGGATATATAAAGACTCCTTCTGTGGGTAAGTTAGTCCGCTGGTGATGGATGGTGTCTACTATAAAACCAACATAGTCAAATATGACTGCTGAAGGTTGACCAGGGGACATAGAAGACAGGAAACCAAGAATAGATTCATCAGTATACTCATCTGTAAAATATCCTAGGATAAAAGATAGCATAGAGATAATCTGTCTAGAACCTTCAGGAAATTTAGCTATGGAGTATGGAGGATTTATCTTTGGAATGTCAACATGAGAAGGCATAAAATTCTGAAAGATCATGAACCTCATAGGGAAATCTATGCTAAGGTATAACTGAGTTATTGCCTCTATAGACAAGGAGACTGCTTGGGGATAAGGTTTTAATTGAAGCATTTGATTAATTGACTGGGCTGTAATGGTGAAAAGTATTTATTTTTCTGCATTTACTATAGTCCTATGATCTGGCTCATAATATTTTTGACAAATTCTGATGAGTTCTTAACCAGGATGAGTCAAAGGGACTACATACTTAGGCAAATGAGTTTCCCAGATAGGAATATCATCTTTGTCCAGATATTTCTCATAACACCAATTGTGTATATCCATCAAATTAAACTCAACAATAGGGTCTGCAATTTTATAGTCAAGATCAATCAAAGGGATGTTTTCAGTAGCAACCACATGTGGTTGAAGGGGATTCACTGTTATAGTAGATTTATAAGAGATGGCTGGGGTAGGTTTAGGAGCTTTGGATACCTCTGGTTTGCCTTTTCTCTATTTTTTAGACATTTTGGATAACTATTGCAAGATTAGACTATTTGCAAGAGTTTTTATATTAAACAGAGAGGAAATTGAGCAGTTTTAAGCTGAGGATGCATTCTTTTGGGCTTCTGGCTCAATTAGGTTTATCTGAGGATGTAAAACTGGCTAAAACAGAAAACATGGGCTTTCTGAGTGGGTTTAATTGAAAAAAGGATTTCTATGGTATATTCAGTAGTTTAAACCCTTTAGGTGCTTTGAATTTGGTCTTCAAGATTTGGAAACTGGGAATTTGGCTTCAAAAAGGCTTGTCGTGTGAAACAGGGTTTCCTGGGAAAAATTGGCCAGGGTTTGGCCTCTTTTTTGGTGTTTTTAAGCAATTTAGGCTAGTGAAATCTCTTAATTAAAGGCCTGGTTTAATTACCGATGGTTTCGAATTGAATTTGTAGGCTTCAATTTGTCAGAAAATACCTTAAGATGCAGGTATTCAACTTCATGAAGGTTTTGAGAGGACCATGGTTGATTCTGAGTTCTGGTCTGGCTTACTGGTGTAGTGAATAGCTCTTGGTCAATATTTAATGATGGAATTGTGGTCGAATTCGTAACTTCTGGGCGTAATTTGACAATCGGGGCTAAAAAGGCTTTTACACAGTGAAGCGGAGCTATTCAAAGTTCATAATGTGCAGATAAACATAAAAATGGTGTATCAAAGGTTTTAACCCTTTATATTAATCATCATAAATGTTTATTAAATGTAGGTCTCATCAATGGCGGGAGCGGTTTCTGGTTTGAAAGGGAAACTGGAGAGCGGTTATCGCATGGAATTGGAGTGGTAAGCAGTTTAACCTCAAACGGACGCGATCAAATGAAAGGTTGCCACGTTACGGAGAGAGGAATGGGCAATACTGCCCATTTTGCATCCGATTTGGGTTGGAGTGGTTGATTATTTTTCCATGCGATAATCATTTGGGGCCGTTAGATCTTGCGATCGGGAGCGAAGGGTGAGGATCTATTTTAAAGGTGCGGTTGAAAGAATGGTGGGGCCGGGCTCTTCATAAGCTTTAGCGGGTAAAACCTTTATAACATATTCATTGAATTAAAGGTGTTATATACATAGAAGGGTTTTATGTATATGGGAGGGGGTATATAAACATAGTTAAAATATATCGTGGTTTAAAAAATATAAAGCGTGAGGCTTTATATAGTATGGGAAATATGGAGCTAGGTGCGGGGTTAATGTTTAATTGAAACAAACCTTAGTTAAATTTCAATAAAACTTTGGGTTATGAATTAATGCGGGGAAGGATTAGTATATACATTGCAATGGGTTAAGTTTTTCGAACCTTATCAAAACATTTAATTAGATTTAAAAGAATTAGGATAAAAGTTTGATGAGCGAGGGAATATGTTTTGTTTTGAACATATGTATTGGCGCAACTTTTATTTTATTATATAGTTTTAAACCTGTTGAATGGTTTAATAACTATAGGGGGCAGGATATTTAATTAAAGTTAGTTTTAGACCAAAGGATGCTTTATTTGGGTTTTATTTTGACATGTGGATAATAACTTTGGTCCAAAGTCTTTGTAATAGTGGGTTTTTGGGGGTATTTAGATATAGGGAATTAGATAAATATGATAAGCTTTTATTTAAGGATTTAATAAACTAAGTTAAAAGTTAATATGAAAAGGGGAATGTAATACACAAAAATACACAATATGACTAAGTAAAGTGAACAAGTAAAGCAAGGCTTGTTTTTTCATCATTTCACCAATTTACTTAGGATAAAGCATTTTTGAGGGTTTTTGTATGTTTCTGAATGAAGGAAGTTAAGTAGATGGGGCTTTATGTTTCATTTAGTAAGAATGAGTCTTTACTTATGAAAATGAGTTAAAATGTATGAATGAGGGATAAATAATGGTAAATGGGGGTTTAACATAGGAATTTAACATTTTCAACTAACCAGTCATCGAGCCTTGGGTCCGGTCCCAATGAAAGTCAGAGAAATGCTCTGAGCCTGTTTGACTGATAGCCTAGAATATTGAATACTTATAGGGGAGGGGAAATTAGTGATTTTTCCCAATTATAAATATTACATGCTTTCTTCCACTTCTTTCTACCTACCCAACTGTTACACAGTAATTTGTCACCGTCCCTGCAATCCCCTGTCCCGCACATTGGAAGGCCTTTTCTATGACCTCTGTGCAGTGACATAACCTGAAACCACTTTCATGGCATCCCCCTTGAGAAGGATAATCATTCCTCTAAAGAAATTTTCCTTTGAAAAACCCTAAAAACTAATCTTTTGGCCTTGGTGCGGCTAACCAGTTCGGCCCTCGCGCCAATGGGGGAAATCCACCAAAGAGGGCGCGCCAATTGGTGCTCTGTTCTAGTGTATTGCTCGTGCCAAGCTTAATAAGGATTTTTTTTTTAAAATAAATGGCAGAAGTTTGATTCCAACCAACTCCCGAACGAGTCTCTAAAATGAGTTGGGAGGTTTGGCTCCGGATCTCCATGTAGGGGAAGTGGTTTTCCACCTATCATGGAAGCTTCCTTGAGGATAGGGCCAATCCAACAATTGTAGGGATCCCAACTCCCCTTCCACCATCTATATAAGCTTTCCATTTTTCCTTTGCAAGCTAGCGTTAATGGTCATAGTACTAAGAGCTGAATTTGTAGCAAGGAGACTATCGCCAGACAACCTTTGAGAGCCAAGCCGAAGAGAGAGAGCTTTGTCCCATATCCGACGAGCTTCATTGAGATGTGCTCCACTGTTGACCCCGCCGAAGGAAGATCCAGTGTTAGAGCTTAAGGTTGTATCGTTCCTTTGTTTTATTAATGATAAGCAACTTTGATTATAGTTTCATTCGTGTATCTTTATCTTTGATGCAATGAATTACATCTTCTCTGACTAATGTATAGTTACAAGATTTAGATTCTATGTTGTGTATTGTCATGTTTCTTCGCATGTGTGCAAGTGTTTGGACGCGCTAAGCGGAAGGATTGTGATCTGTTGAAGCAGAGGACTAGAAGCGTCATCCTTATTTCGACGATCATCGCGTAGGACCTGAGGTAGGCAACTTGTCATTTCTTGTCATTTTGTAACTAGAGACATGCATCTTAGCGTGACTTGATTGTTGCTAGACCCGATCTAGGCTATTAGGGATCGCCTCTGTCTGCAGAGGGGATTTACCTCTCCAACAAACTGGCGACTCTGCTAGGGAGTTTGATTGGAGCTTGTCTTGTCTCTTTTGGTTGCTTTTGGCTTTTGTCTGCTTGATTTGCTCTTCTGGTCTGTCTCTTTCTAGTGTAAAACCTCTATTCAGCCCCAGAGGATCAGATCTGACCTCTGCTTTTCTAAAATTTTCATCTTTTCATGGTTTGCTTGATTGGTGCGGTTTCCACCTTAACAGTTGTGTCCATTGGCACAAGTTGCCAGTTCATCACTCGTGCCATCCCCTGTCTGGCGTCGATTACAGCCAGACAGTCGCGCCATTTCCTGTAGGTGCTAGGGTTTTCCCTTGATCGAAAGTTTTTTTGGTCAGTACTTTGCTTCTGGGTTAGTTTGAGATTTTTCTTGAAGTGGTGAGTCTAGTCTTGGTTGGGAGAAATTCTTTGTTTTTTCATTTCCAGGCATTGGCGCTTGTTTTCAGTTAGCAACCCGCACCAATTGGCCATTGGCACTAGTTGTCAGTGAGCAAGTCGCGCCAGTTGGCACTAGTTTCACCCACAAAAGTCATGCCAATTTCAGGGTGTGTGGAAATTGAGATTTTTTTCCCTAAATCCTTCACCAATGTGTCTTTCCCTTCCGGTATTTTCTCTGTATGAGCATAGATTACATTGCTCATTGTTCAACTAAAATGTCTTCTTTCCGTGATGGAGGTCGTGGAGGCTGCTCCTTCTTCTCCTGTAACACCAGGGGAAGACCATCTCAATTTGATGGTAGCTCCTCCAAGTAGTTTGGTCACTTCCTTTGATTGGAATCGATTCGCAGGTTATCGCCTTCCTTCTTATGTGCCCTTTGAGATCACGGTACAGGCCTCCCATCTGGTCATACCTGGCACCATTATAGATGAAGGGGCATCTGTCAGTATTTTGTCTTCAACTACTTGGCAAGCGTTTGGTTCACCTTCGCTTGTGCCAATTACGCAGAATCTGTTGGATTTTAACATAGGAACCAGTCAACCATTAGGGATCCTTCCGAAGTTGCTTGTTACTTTGGGAGGGAAAACTGTCCATATGGACGTGATGGTTGTTCCAGGCCCCTTGGACTTTAATTTACTCTTGGGCAGCGATTATACTTATGCCATGGGAGCACTGGTCTCCTCCCTCTTTCGTGTGATGTGTTTTCTGCACCAAGGTCGGATTGTGACCATTGATCAGCTTGCGTTCTTTGGTCCCAATATGGCTGCTAGTTCACCATCATCTCTGCCGGATCTTTATCCGCCGGTTCTGTCATCCCCGCCGTATGTCAATTATGTGGCTACCTACCCCGTGCCTGTACTCAGTGATGATGCCATCATGCATAGTGTGCTGGGGGCATTGGGTCCTGATTTTCGAGATCTTTTTCTCCCATCAGATGTGGAAATATTGGAAACCATGACTTCTTATTCATCATGATGAGAGGTTGTCGGAGCAGAGTTCGTTTTCTTGTGTCAAGCTCCTTAAAAAGTGAAACAAGCTCTTATGAGGATAGTTCTTTTAATGTGTCAACCTCATTAAAATAATGAAACATGTTCCATGTTCAATTCGAGTCTTTGCTCAGATATCGTAAAATCCCAGTCGAGTCTTTCTCTGATCTCGTAACTTGAACCTTCACTACATCTGCCTTTCATATGGACTGAAGCTTGGGGGGCATGTACCTCGAATTGAGTCACCATGCTGGGGGCATGCTTACTTTTTCAAGCATAGTTTTTTTCCATTTCAAGCTTGTGTAAAAATGAAACCAACTTCAAGTAGAGTTTATTTCAAGCTTGTGTAAAAATGAAACCATTCTCATTTTACCTCTCATGATTTCCATTTTATCAGCCTTCTTTGTCAGATGAGCCTTGGATTTTCATTCCACCATCATTATTTGCTTGGCCGATCATATGCCTTCACTTGGTTGTTTTACCTGTTCCTGAGGAACTGCTGCGATGAGTGGTATTGTTAGCCAACCTCTTAACCTTTACTTGTTCTGAGCAGTTCCACCATTACTGGAACCTATAGCTATCCTTTATACCACTCGTTCCTCCAAGAGGAGTCAACTTTCAGCTCTTTTCTGACTCTCTAAACATGAAAAGATTTCCGAGTCGCTTGTCGTTTTGATCTCGTTAAATTGGCTGCGAAATGACATCTACCCAGTATAAGTTTACCCATTTTTTGGGCTGGGATAGATTATTTACGAAAAAGGAATAACCTAGCCTATTGTGACTAGGAGGTTTTCTCAGACATAGTTTTCTACCTTTTCTGATTTGAGGAACTATCTACGAAAAGGGACTCTTGGAGTTTACTTTTCTGCTGTATTTTCAAACTCTCTAAACATGAAAAGACACCGAGTTCTTCCTTTGTCAGACTCATTAAAACCTGATGACATCGGACTCCGTCGTAATGACGATACTTGAGTTCCTCCTTCCTAGGGCTCGTTAAATGTACTAGGTTGGATTTGTCCGAAGGACAAACTTATATGAAAAGCATATGGTATCCTCTTCAAGCTTGTGTAAAAATAAAGAGGTACTCGCCAGAAATGGTGGGGAAAAAATTGGAACTAGTATCATCATTGTGTCGGCAGTATGTCACTCTTGAACATGGCACTTTTTTGTATTCGTGTTAGGTTGGGGACATCTCATCTCGTTTTCTGCTTGCCTCCATGGGCTTGGGTTATCTTTTTTGAACTCTCATTTTCTCTTTGCCACGTCATCATGACCTCAGATCTTTTGATGTCAAATACTGCCAAATCCAATGTCGTGCCGCCGATATGTTCAAGAGAAGTTGACCTCTACAGTTTCAACCCTCCTCTGATTCTCTACTGATCTTGATTCACAAACATTATGTTCCTCTGTCTCGCATCGATGATGTGGGAAACACTATGGCCCACCTTCGATCAAGGTCACTTCCTGTCGACTTTAGATCATTGTCTAGGAAGCTAATCTAGAGACTCCTTCATGGTACCTTAGAGCCTGCATGCCGCAATGGCAGGTTCTTCACATTCGACGCAAGGTTTTCATCATGGCCTTCGATCGAATGATTCTGTGGGTGTTCGACGCCAGCTCAATGTTCACATTCCGTGGATTGTACCTATAGTACATTGAGGGCCATCCTCATTATTGGTGGTTCCTCTCGCGTCTGTTAACGACTTTCATCATTGGCTGGTAATCAGACGATGTTCTTGCATGTTCGACTTCAGCTCACATATTCATATGCTAGGACTTGTACTTTGTTTGGGTCAAGATGGAGCGCAAGACCCTAGATTTTGTCTGATAGAATCCAGGCTGGGTATTTTTTGGATTATCATGGTTAGTTACGTGACTCATTGATTGGATGGTTGTGACCATACCTGATTCTGCTTATTGATCCTTTCTGGATGGTTGTGTCCATACCTTGGATCCTGATTATTGTATACTCTGTTATGGATGGCTACGCCCATACCACACATCATTTATTTTAGATATCAGTTGTACTTGTCTACATAGGTTTTCTGATGGCAGTTTTTTCAGTTGGGCACGTTCTCATAAAGCATTTCACCCCTCTCTCTCTCTTGGGCCTCATGCTTTAGGGGGCATCTATTACACAGTAATTTGTCACCATCCCTGCAATCCCCCGTCCCACACATTGGAGGGCCTTTTCCATGACCTATGAGCAGTGACATAACTTAAAACCACTTTCATGGCATCCCCCTTGACAAGGATAATCATTCCTCTAAAGAAAGTTTACTTTGAAAAACCCTAAAAACTGATCTTTTGGCCTTGGCACGGCTAGCCAGTTTAGCCCTCGTGCCAATGGGGGAAATCCACCGAAGAGGGCACGCTAACTGGTGCTCTATCCCAATGTATTGCTCACGCCACGATTAATAAGGATTGTTTTTTTTTAAATAAATGGCAGAAGTTTGATTCCAACCAACTCCTGAATGAGTCTCTAAAATGAGTTGGGAGGTTTGGCTACGGATCTCCATGTAGGGGAAGTGGTTTTCCACCTATCATGGAAGCTTCCTTGAGGATAGCGCCAATCCCACAATTGTAGGGATCCCAACTCCCCTTCCACCATCTATATAAGCTTGCCATTTTTCCTTTGCAAGCTAGCCTTAATGGTCATAGTTCTAAGAGCTGAATCTGTAGCAAGGAGACTATCGCCAGACAGCCTTTGAGAGCCAAGCCGAAGAGAGAGAGCTTTGTCCCATTTCCGACGAGCTTCATTGAGACATGCTCCATTATCGACCTCGCCAAAGGAAGATCCAACGTTAGAGCTTAAGGTTGTATCGTTCCTTTGTTTTATTAATGATAAGCGACTTTGATTATGGTTTCATTCGTGTATCTTTATTTTTGATGCAATGAATTACATCTTCTCTGACTGATGTATAGTTACAAGATTTATATTCTATGGTGTGTATCGTCATGTTTCTTCGCATGTGTGCAGGTCTTCGGACGCGCTAAGCGGAAGGATTGTGATCTGCCGAAGCAGAGGACGAGAAGTGTCACCCTTCTTTCGACGACCATCGCGTAGGACCTGAGGTAGCCAACTTGTCATTTCTTGTCATTTTGTAACTAGAGACCTGCGTGTTAGTGTGACTTGATTGTTGCTAGACCCGATCTGGGCTAGTAGGGATCGCCTCTGTCGGCAGAGGGGATTTACCTCTCCAACACCAACATTACTCTAACATATTTCTTTTCCTTTCTGTAGGTGCATTTAGGCTTTCAACCTTAAAACATTTATTCTTTTAAATCAATAAAACTATTTAAATCTACCTTCTTTCATCCGAGGGCTCAGATTAAACTGTTGAGCTCCTCATTATTCACTACCTATTTACTGATTTATCAGGATTAAACTATCTGACAAATATTTATTCACTATCTAAACATGATATTGAAAACATGACAAGTCAAGATTAAACAGTTTAACTCATCATGGATTATGGCATTTATATTCACTCTGCCATAATTATTTATTTTGCAAAAAAGTAAAAGTAGTGGCATTTGGACTTGCTCACTTTCAGGTTTTATTTTGATATTTTTTCTTTTGGGGTCTATATTTTCTAAGTCCTTTGATCTCCCATTTTTTTAGGACTTTTTACCCTCTTTTTGATGATTTTTTTATTATTTTTATTTTTATTTTCTTTTTTATTTTTTATTTTTTATTTTTTCAAAATATGGGAAAACAACTTGCAGAAAGCAAGGCATGTACATATTTTACAATACTATCAAAATTCAATTCAAAATTATGAATCTTATATTTATAGGACCCTAACACCACTCATGCAAGCAAGGAAGCAATTTGGTTGTAGAGATTGTGTTCAAGTATGGGGTTGGTGCAACAAGATATAAGGATATACTGTGATAGCCAAAGTGCAATTTTCTTGGCTAAGAACCTTGCTTATCATTCAAAGACAAAGCACATTGATGTTCAATATCACTTTGTGAGATATATGGTTGAGGCAAAAAGGGTGTTGCTGGTAAAGGTGGACACTTTGAAGATTTTTGCAGATGCATTGACGAAGTCTGTGAGCACTCAAAAGTTCTCTTGGTGTAGAGAAACAATGGTTGTTGCAAAGCTAGGCTAATGTCTCAGCACTCCTGTGGCCCCCTGCGGAAAGAAAACAACAAGTGGGAGAATGTTGGGTATGTGTTATATTCTTTCCACAACTAGTCACGCGTGGGGGGGTCACAGGGGGGGCGACAGTCCCCCTTGTCGGGGTCTAGGGCAGCGCCCTGGGAAAAAAATTTTGGTCCTTATTTTTCGGTGGGCGAACCCGCCCATGGTTTTTTGCATGGGTTTGCAAATGGTTTTAGGGCATTATGGTTTTCGACCCTTGGTATTTTGTAGATCTGGTCAAGGGAACTACGGTTATGTTCTAATCCAGGGTTAATGGATTGGGGTTTATGTATGCTTCGGTATGTATATATATGTGTTGTAACACTAAAAGGAATATAATGAAAAATCAAGATGGTCGTCCCAATTTTGGATCCAGGGGAAAATCTCTGTGTATATTTGTTTTATGTTTTATGCTCTCGCTATTGTTTATTTTCTGTTTTTAAGATTCGTTTGCAGATAATTTCTGTACAGGGTTAAAACCTACAGTTATGTCCTGAAGATGAGTTGTTTTAGACTCGAAGCGTAGACAAGAAAAATGAAGACTCTGGATAATTCGAATTCTCAACCTCCTCTTCATTCAAATTAAAAAAAGGGCCAAATTTGATCGAGTGACTTTTCACCATACAAATTCGGGATGTGCTTGTTATCTATATTCTTGCACTTGATTAGTTTCGACATCTCTGTGTTTAGAATTTGAGAAGCATCACTTCCATGGGGTCTTAATTTGAGCTCTGATATGTTTGAGAGTTGTGCTCCATGTGGGAAGCACTGATTAGTAAAAAGGAATTATGACCATTGACTTAGGTGTTCTTTTTTCATTGGTGAAATTTCTAAAATTGCGACGACATCCATAGAGGTTTAAAATAATAATTGTTCCAATGGGGATTGTTATTGTCACAGTAAGATGGCTAGAGAATGAGAAATTTAATGTTCATAACTTTAGTTTATGAAAAGAAATGTTTTAGTTAAATAAATTAGTGTTAAAGGAGAAAAATATTGATGAATTAATTGAATATTTCCAACTCGTTTAATTTGAATGTTTCAAATACCCAACATATAAAAGAACTTTGAACCATGTTGACATCTACAATATCATTTGTGAATAAGTTGTCCAGTAGAAATGATTATATCACATTAATACAATGAGTTGCGTGGATAGTGTTGCTTATCATTTTAAGGTTTTCAGTGAATTTCTAAAGCACTTCATTACTATAGGTCTGAGCAATGTTTAAGGAAGATGGTTTTGTAATGTTATTTTGTGATTATTCTGTGATTTTCAAATTATAAGATAATATTATAAGAATAACTCGATGGGTTTTGTGGTTTTGTTAAATGATTTTGAATAAGAAAAATTGTGTTAAATAAAATCATGAAATTGAAACACTCTTCATAAGAAGACATTCGAAATTACAATTTCAATTAAGCATTTTTTGTGAGATAACCTCAAAGTTGTGTCAGAGAAGTAGGAATATGAGTGTGGTTTATGACATGATTTGATTTGCTGGAAATGCCATGAAAAAGTGCATAAGTGACAATAATATCAAGGACATATTCAAAATTGGTTATTGGATTTTAAAGTCTCCTCCCACATGACTTTTTCATAGAAATTGGTTGGTGGAGTATGAAGAGTGTGATAGTAACAAAGGAATATTTTTTCGAGTGCAAAATTGAGATATGGAATCCTTAGATGAAAACGTGTATAGGTGAGATTCAAAGATGGAAGGATCAAGAAAATTCTTGTTGTGAAACATGTGTTAAGTTTGGTATGAAATTTTCTGTTCACAAGCTAAATTTTAGATGTGATAATGGAGGTGATATTCATACATACATGTTGGATCAAAAAGCATTGATATTGATTGAACTTGTGAGGTTTGGTACCCTTAGAAAAGATGATGTAGTTACATGTTGTAGATAGTGGATCAACATCAAAGAGTATTAATGGTCTAAGGAAGGAGGATCAATGGTGTGATCCATGGATCACAAGTTACTCATGACTTTCTTTAATGTAGAAATTAAAGTTGAAAAGGAAACAATAATTTTCATCAGTATTATTAGAGGTCAAGTGGTAGTTAGCTTGGTCCATTTAAATGCATGTAGGCCACTTAGTAAAGACTTTCCATTAGTGGGAAAGGAAAAAGAGTTGTTCAAATACAAATATGAAAATTTTCCAGAAGTGAAGTACTACACCTAAACAATATAATTTTGTTATTGGAAAATGAAGTGGAACCATTAAAGAGAAGGTTAATAGAGTGAGGACAAGCAAAAGCTTTAGAAGAAGGATTGTGCACAAAAAAGTGTCCTAGCTACTACAACCACCCTCCAAAAATTTTCCCATGCTTTGATTTTGGAGCCTCCCTTCTGTCCACGGGAGCTAATCTTTCACTTTCATCAAGTATTCATGTTGTGATCAAGACTTATCTTTAATGTGGTGCTTGTATTTGTTTGTTCCGGTCCCAATCTAAGCCTTTTAAGTCACAAGAAGCCTTATGCCTTGATCTTATAGAATTTTTTGGATTTCCTTCAGAAACTATGCAATCATGGAGCGGAAACTACCCTTGATGATGGAAAATGTGGAATCTGAAATGGCATCTCAACCTTGAGCTTGATAACTGTGCAATTTTAGATTGCAGCCCAACGCTAAGCTCAGAAACTATGCAATCCTTTCACTGAGATTAGAAACCGCACAATGTATTGAGATGAGACGATGTCAAGTCCTCAAAAACTATGCAATCCTCTTTGGTAGTGTGCATGCTCATTTTTTCCTAAAAATATAGAAAAAAGAAAAATAAAAACATATCCTTGGAAAATAGGGAATCATAATTAATTTCTCGAAGGTGGCACAATTACTATTTTTGAAAATTTCCACCAAATGTTGCTTTTTCTTTGATTTTAGGCATGCACATCAGAAACCCTAATTTGTCCAGATCTGGATGCCTCTATAGCTCACTTGCACATTTGATCTTGGATCTCTAATAATCCCAAGGAGATCAAGGAGCCTTAAGTGGAGTTTGTGATGCTTTTCTGAGTGAGTTTTGCTTTTGTTGTCTTTTGTCGCTTTTTTTCGTTTCACTTCTCTGAGTGTTATTATTCTTATTTCTATTCATTGTTGCTAGTGTTTTACTTTATATTATCTTGTACACTTTTTTTTTGGTCCTTCGTTGGCCTCTTTCAAGTGTCACATCATTTTTCTTGTTTTTTCCCATTAGAAAGTCGTTGTTTCAGTAACCCTCCATGCATGTTTGTTTTTACTTTTTCATTTTGTTTTTTTTAATTTTATTTGCACTGATATATCCATACTTAGTTAGATCTACACTCAAAATTCCACAATCACTCAGATCTTCTAGTTTCCCACACCCTCACCGGGAAAATATACTCAATGTTTTCCTTGCCCAGCTAGGCATTGCGCAACTTCTAGGCTCAAGCTATCATCTTAGCCTCTAATACTCTATAATTTGAAGTACTAGGCTGGCCCAACCATGCATTGCGTAGTTCCAGGGCTCAAGCCCATCCCTTGGCCACTGAGACTGCGCAAAGCGAAACCTCTCCATCAGTCTACCCAGGATGGACTACACATTGCACAATTTCTAGCCTTAAGTTGCATTAGTGGCTGTTGAGACTGTGCAATGCATAGATCCCTCAGGAAGTCTCTTTCCCTCACATTTAGAATTGTGTAATCATGATCATTATTCCATGTGCTTGTTGCTTGATCTTTCTTTGTAAGTTGACTTCTTGAATCTAATTCATGTTTGCCATGAGTGCATTAGGGGAATTTGAGGTCTAAAATGGGCCTCCTAAGGAAATTATAAAATAATAGTGGAAATAATAAAATAAAATTAGATTACATCATCAAATTTTAAAGGGTAAAAAAAAAAAAGATACTTTTTTAACTTTTATTTTCAACTTATCTCCCTATGGGTTTACAAAAATTTCAAGCGAGAACACTCGTTGGATGCATAATTTGATTCCGCATACTAGGAGTACCCATGTTGCATACTTTTGATGGACCCTACTATAGGAAAAATGAGAAATACAAGAAAATGTGATTGCAATCACATTTTTTCATGTGATTTTCAATTTTCGTGTAGCACGGTCCATTAAAAGTATGTAACATGGGTACTCCTTGGATGAGAAATTAAATTTTTCATCCAACGAGTACTCCTACTTGAAATTTGAATAAAACCTTAGGGAGATAAGTTGAAAATACAATTTGAAAAAGTAGTTCTATTATTTTATTATTTTTTAATATTTTTACTTTTTTACCCCAAAATGGTGAATCATCCCCCATGGTTGACATAATCATATTGAATCCTATTGGTTCTTATCAAGTTTATTTTGGTTGTAAATTTTTCTTAGGAGGCCCATTTTAGACCTCAAAATTTCTCTACTACATGTTCCTCCCAAGTGTTGAGCACTTCTCTTCATTAGTTACAGTTACCATGGAACCCAAGAGATCTTCTTCCAAGGATACTGTTAGCACTCAAATCTACCTCAGGCTGAAATGAAGTAAAACTCAAGGCTACATCAAACCACGCTCAGCCTCGTAGCTAGCCCTACGAGGACAGGAGAGGGCTCTCTCCGTCAATCTCGAGAAAATAAGCAATAGAATGCGAGATGACTTGGAATAAGAACTGATTTT